>WURS02025666.1:0-11788 GCA_011762765.2 Rhinocypha anisoptera | reverse complement strand
CCCCCCCCTCCCCCCCCCCGCTTCCCCCACCCCCTCCCACACCACACCTCCCCCCCCCCTCCCTCTCCGTCTTTCCACTCCACAAACACTTCCCACTCACTCATCGCTTTGGCGCACGTTGTGGCGAGCGGGCGACTGACGTCTGCCTTCGGTCCTCGTCTCTACCCCGGTGTCTTCCCCCCTCTCTCCCTCGCCTATTCTCCGACGCAAGTATTCACGCGCGCGCACTCGACTGCGTGCCCGTGCGCGTCTACTGGCGACGGCCATCCGTCCACTCGACTAGCCGTGGAGAGCCCCTGGATCGAGGGGGACCTCGAAGGCACGAGCTTTCGGAGCGAGGTGAGGGAGACCCTTCCACCGCCGAGAGACCTCGGGGAAGTGAGTTACCCGTGTGGTAGAGGCGGCGGGCCGTGCTTCGCGTTCGTGTGCCGGGACGAGAGAGTGGATCCGGACCGGGAGTCGGATCGGACCGGGGCGTGGTCGCGTCCACCTCCCGCCCTCCCGAGTCCCCAGGCCGACGCGTCCCGCAATACGCCCCCGTGACGAGAGGACGCCGAAATGATCTGCGCTTCCGCCCGTGGTGGAGACGACCAGAGGCGGCCCTCCGCCGGGCACCACCAGAGCCGGGGGGTTGCAGCGGCGTCTCAGCACCCGGGGTCGAGGCGTCAGGGGTGCAGGAAGAAGCAGTCGTCGGAGGAAGCAGGAGGGGAGGTGGCAGAGCGTGAGTTGCGGAGGAAGGGGCGGAGGAAGCAGACGGCGGGCGGTCAACCGCCGCACCAGCAACACTGCCGTGCGACACCCGCGACGGCAGCGGCTGGTGGGAAGGCGAAGCAGGACAAGGGGAGCGGCGATGGGGGCGGCAAGGCGGTGGAAGAAGAAGGAGGAGGCAGGAAGAAGGGTGGCACGGAGTGGGAGGCGTGGGAGAGAATGGTGCGAGGGGGCGTGGTGGGCGTGGAGGATTCCCTGAGGAGGGCCCTCGCCAGGAAGGAGAGCATTGAGGCGGTCTACGACGTCGACCCGAAGCCCATCGCCACGTGAGTCCCGTGTCCAGCACGTAAACTGCCTACACGAGCGCGCGAAAGAATGCCATGCTATGTTTCGGTTACTTCTGCCAGAAATGTGTATGTGTCGAAAGTGTTCAGTCATGCGGGATGAGGGAGGATGTTGCATGGTGGGAGTGTCTGAGGTATTATGGACGCATTTCGAGTTTACTGTAGTTTAAAGGTAATTTTGTGAAATATAGTTTTAACATCCCCACGGATTTCTAAACAGAAAATTCGGTAAATATAAATGAATATATGTAGGTACATAATTCTCCTTGGAAACCCCTTAATATCGTTAGCTACTCAGTGTATGATCATGTTCTTCCCTGCTGTGTGGCTTTAAAAAAGAATAAAAATAAACCACAACAAGATGATAAATCTTGATCATGGAAAATTCTTGGATTTGAAAAGGAAACGCGTATTTTCTTCTGAATAAATATTAATATAGCGTAATAAGTAGATTAGATAGTTTCCGTATATATTATGGAAAAAGTAATTATTTTTCAGCAGAACTTATGATATGGTAGAATTTCAAGTAAAAAATTGAATCTACTGAATATGTCAACAAGAATAAGATTTCACAGTCGCTTGATGTACATCAAAAAGGTTATGACATAAGTTTGAAAAAGTAATTCATAATGATTTACATTTTAAAGGCATCTTCCATAAAACTCGGAACGCTCGGAACTTCAACTCACACACACAACTCAGAGTTCACATGCGGTCATTGAAATTTCCAAGCTTGGTTTTATGTGAAAGTAACATTTAACATCCCTAAGTAAGTTCATACGGTGAATGTCCTCATCCTCTCTGTGGTTTAAAATATAAAGAGATTTCAACCATTAGGGATTTGAGCTGGTGTCTCATTCAGGGGAGAAAAAAATGTTCGTCAAGTTAACTCTTTTGCACACAATCGCAAACGGAATAAAAAAAGGCAAGTAAGTAAATCTATCTGATTTCCTAATGCATACAATTTCCATTAACAACGGTATCTCAATGATTATAAATCATTTTCAACTTCAAGGCATTCTGAGAAACCACCTCTGGATTTTTCTCAGGAACTGTCTATATGAAGTGCATAGAAATAACTCAAAGTACATATGAAGAAATGGCATGATTCTCTCTATCTTTCCATTGATTTCTCTTTCTGAATCAGCGTGAACTATTACAACTAGACGCGACAGAGCACAGTCGTCAGGTACATTGTGCATTGAACCAGAAAGACACGTATAGAGTCGCAAACGCAACCACCATGTCAATAGATATTCTCATTTGGAACGTCTCCAACTTACGATCGTATTTCCCGACTGCTTACATCCAACGCCTTTCCTGTGCGTGTATGTGTGCGCGTATGTGCCAACGCCCCCGCACGTTTGGAAATGCCCGAAAGGGCTTATTTAGAGATTTCAAGATCCGTTACTCAAAAAAAATTAAAAAGGTGGACGAAACCGACAACGGGAATATTTTCCCGAATATCCGTCAACCAGAAACAGATACAACAGGTAGGATTTTCGTGATTGAGACATTTTGGCGAATAATTTAACCGAACTAAGGTAGGTACCGATAGTTGTCATCATTTTACTTAGAGAAAATTGCAGTTACATTGTAATGGAAACATTGTCCAAAGGTGACTTATTAATGAGTGCATTACATTGGAGACCTCGACGACTGGCAACCCCTTTTATGACACATGACTCAAGATTGACCCCGCTTGAAACGCCTTATTCCGGATGAGTTTACACCATAATTTCATGCTACACAGCTGATTTTATATTCCAAGATATGTGTCTCAACGAGACGAAACCCGGTCAATGACACTCTTATAGCTATTATTACAATTAGCCAAAATTTCCAATTTCACTCGAAGAAAGCATCTGATTTTTTTGGAATTACGTAGATGTTTACGCACATAAATGCTATGATGTTATTCGTGTGTGTGTATATATATATATACATATATATATATATATGTATATATATATATATATGCTTCAGGAAAACCCGGACGAGCAGCAAACACGAACACACGCACACACTTATAAACATTCACACATAGAAGTAGGCAATAAAGAAAGACTCACAGAACGAAGAAATATTTCTGGGTTTTCTTGCCCCTTCGTCGATATGAGAGACCGACCAAGTCTCTCAGACCGACGAGTCTCTCGGACCGACGAAGGGGCAAGAGAGTCCCGAAATATTACTTCGTTATGTTAGTATTTTTTTATTACCTATTTCTATGTGTGAATATATATTGTGTTCGTGTGAATATATATAATATATGTATTATATATATATATATATATAGACTACAGGAAAACATTTTAATAATATATATATAATTAACCCTACATTTTCTATAACCGTGGAAAAATGGAAATTATCTTATTATCTTTCGCTGGATAGATTTGCAAAAAACGCCGTTTTAACTAAAAGCCCAGGAACGAACAAGTCCCATATTAATATAAGAAAGGCATGTATTACGTTAACAGGACAAAATATACCAAATATGTTTGGATGAAATTAGCGATGTATCCGAAGTCGACAGCCCGATGATGAAATTAATTAATTAAATGATTGATGGAAACCTAAAACAATCTCAAATGGGCTCCAATATTTTAACATCGTTAAAAAACATAATGGAATTTAGTTGCATTAAATTTATTTTAAAAATTAAGAAACCATCACTTAAGAAATTCACTTTTATTATCACTCGAAAACTAAAAGAGTTATTATCCTTTGGAAAAAGGCTGCAATTCTGAGTAACGTAGGGGAAATTTACCATTTCTCTTGATCCCAATTTAGTATATTTTTATCCTACCAGTTAGGAACTGCATGGAATCGTTGCTCATCTGGCGACAGTATGATGTGCATTTTTTTATTACTTACGTATGGTATTATTCATCGTAGTCCCACAGTTTGCAAATGCATGCCCCAGTTTCCATTTATCAATTAACGTCCATTTAAAAAATAAAGCATTACAGTATCTGGTAGCGCCAAACATTTAAATATAATCAATTCTTTTGTGAAAACATACATCTCGCATAAACAATATAATATGAATCAGAAAATAATACCTTACAGGAGTAATGGCAGAACGATGTAGTTCACTGAAGAGCTGTCTAAATCGAATGTCATTCGCAGAAAAGGTGGCGGAGTACGTGATAATCTAGACGTTTAATGAAATTCACTTTTATGCATGTAATATTGTGTGTACTGCTCAGGTGCCCATCCTTCTTATAGGAAAGTCAATTGGGGGAACTTGGGCATAATACTTTCACTGCAAATTTCTTGCTTAACCCATCTAAAAAGCCAACTGAAGACATTCTCCACCCACTCCTTTCTCTCTCTCTCTTACTGACACCTCTACGTGCTACACATGCTTAGCTATGCCGTTTTCTAGTGGATATAGAGGACACCATTACTCCAACGAACAAAACACCCTAATCCGTTATTGGACGTCCAATCCACTTCAGTCTTTACTATTGTCCTTTCACCAGCTACATGTCCCAAAGTTGAACGGCCGTTTTTTTAGTTCTAAAGTTAGATAAATTTCCTCAACAGGAAAAACAAAGACAACTATGAGTAAAATATATACATACGCCTCTTACAGAAATTAAGTGTGCCATTGTGTTTAATATTGTACGAAACTCTTGAAGAATAGAAGGGTTTTAGCTCGAAGCACACTTTATTTGTAGGAATCAACCGCAATATGGTTTCTACTGTTTTATTTGATTTATTTTAAAGAATATCCCCTGTAACTTAATAAAATACATTTTAATATTTTACAAATAAATGTGTGAATTTGAGAGCGCGTTTAATTAAGTAAATGGGCCATAATTTTAAGTATCGTAGATAAAACGTTGTAGAATCAGTTACAGTCTGTCTAATTATCAACATGCTATCTCGGAAATTAAGGAGAAAAACTAACATTAACTGTCAAAATTATTTTTACCCAATCTCAGAGATTTTAAATCTGGGCTTTTGTTTCTATCACGAGTTTTTATATACTAAATGAGACATATGTCCTTCCTCTAGTGAAATAATCTGTTTTAATCTCTAGCCTTGTAAAATATCTGAGGCAAAGAATTCCTCAGATATTAAAAGTTAATCGTTTTCAATTGATAGTATTCCTCCATTTTCAATCCCATGCTCCCCGTCCCACTAATCTCATTAAAAAGTAAGTCTAAGGCAAAATATCTTTTTGTGCGAACTGGTAAAGAAGTATGATGAAGTTCCATTTGTCAACAAATCGCGAACGAGTCAAGTTCAAGCCATTCTGAGAGGAAATTCATTTCAAGAATTAAAAATCGAGTGTCATCACGTACTGTAAACCTATGAATAACTGATCGTCCAGATCTTTAATGCCTTGGGGCTGTTTTTATAAAAGCATCAATGAAGGACGCCCCACGTCGATGATGGCTGGAATGGATTACATGGCGATTGGGAGAGACAGCGAGGAAGAGGAGCGTCATTGCGACCCCGGTTGGTTTTCACTGGCGCCCGAGTTCTTTTTAGGCAACATCCGTGTGCCAGAGCTAGCACCTTGCATAAAAGTGTACTCTTGCAACTCTAATGAGGGTGAAAGACGCTATGACTTGAACGCACGACTTTCTACTTGAAGACATATCTCCGTTCCTACGCAAAAGATGAAGTTGTGAAAGGGAAAAACGGATAAAATTCCTTCGAAGTAACGCCAACGTGATTCCAGGAATGATTTTCTGAGCTTTCATTTATGGTTACCAGTTCTGCGATGAATATTGGCCAAGGGGTATACAGTAAATATTCGGTGTACCTAAGAAGCTAAAGGGTTATGTAAAATGCTTCTTAGAAAGCCTTCGAGTGAATGAAAGGAAAATAATTAAAAAAGCAATGCTAATTATCATAGTTTGCATACATTTTTCATAATTTTTTTGCCTAAATCGAATTCTCCCCAAAATACCTGGCTCGATATCACATGAATATTTTATATACTAGTACTCAGTTGCAGGAGGTTCTAATCTACAACAAGGATTATGTTAAAATCAAGTGTTCAGACCTCTAATGAGGTAAAACGGCACTTTCATCGTATATTAACAGTATTTGCCTTAGTTAATTAACGTCTAAGACTTAAACTTCCGTTTTGGTTGTAGTGCACATGTTGAAGGGCGAAGTCAATTAAGGTCAGACGGCCTTTATCCCTCCTTTCAATTTTGTTAACCTCACTTCTACACATTTACTTTTAAGATAAAAATTTACAGCAAACATTTGTAGCCCTAACGTTTTTTGAACGCCCTCTAAATCAAACCTCGGTGACCGTTCCGGTTTACAAACTTTAATACACTCAGGTGAGAACCTGGGTGTGGGATTGACAAGCACTATCTTATTGCTGAGCTGCGATTTAATTACCATGGCGACCTAAATTTAGGTCAAAGATTTTTCTTCCGGAGTGACAACGCAAAAACAAGACGCCGAGCGATATTTCAATCGTATTCATTTCGTTTTATGTTGATAATTTGGAGACCATATAATAATTACATATATGAGCGTTAATTTTGGTATTTTAAGAATATCCATCATTACATTTTATTGACATCTCAAGTATCACGACGCCAAGGAGCAATTCATGGCAGAAGAAAGGGATTTTAAAAAGCAATTCGCGATGGCAGGAAAAAAGAGATTGCCATTAGTTGACAGCGAGTTCAGGTAGCCTCTGAGATTCCAGACCACCTTAATGTATTTGCATAACTAAATGACTGAAACTATTCGTAAATCTTCCTCCAAACGATATACAGTGAATTTTCATAAGAACTGCGTGTTAATATATGTAACCATATAAAGGTTTTTTATCGCTAATAAAATCACAGTGAGAGATCGACTTCTAAATAACCAATCAGTATTTTAGGTTAACTGCCCAGCAGCTTTTCTTCGAGAAACAGCGTGTGTATAGGCGGAGCGGATTTCATTTCAATTCGCGCATTGGCCGAAACACCCACGCCACTAACACCTACGGAAGACGAGACGCGAGATGAATGTAAAAGCGCGTTCCAAAACGGTCCAAGTCGAATTCTTACGAAACCTCAAATGAAAATCTTGCCTGCCATGTCATGACACCAGTGTGTACGATCAGCTCTTTTTACCAATTAATTCAAAAGATTGCATGAGACAAAATGAAATTTTATGTATTTGGAGTTTATCTTATCGGATAAAGGCAGCAGGGAATTTCAAAGTGAAATTTAGTCTGGAGTTATATAGATATTTATGATCAAGCTGGGTAAATTCACAGTCACGAAATCGAAAAAAAAATACTTTTCTCACCTTCAATCAATGATAAATAGAAGAGTTGTTGAAATATTATATTTCAATGAAGTCCATCTCGTGGATCTTAACTGCTGTGGTCTCAACCATCTTCCCCTTTAAGCCCTTAGCGGCAAGAAATATGGCCCACCGCATAAATTAGATGATCCTGATTTTAATGCTCCCTCCCTCCTCAAGGCCAACGGGCGAGAAGTGAAGTTGATAAGTGCTCTCCATATCGTCCCACCCTCGAGGAGGTGCCTGACCTACAGATGACGGAAAAGAAAAATACCAGGCCCCAGCCCTGACCTCTTCCTCGCCTCATTATGAGCATTCTGTCGGCCTCCACTGGCAAAACAAATTGCTTCCAACGTCCTCTATTTCTTCGGAAAATAAAAGAGAAAATGATTAGAATAGAACTGAAATCAACATTTCTCATAAGGAAATGTTGATTTTAGTGCTATCTATAATGTCGCAATGCCAGTGTACCTGCTCTTGGATCTCTGCCATATTTTTAAAACAAGCAATCATTATTACTTCGTACTACGTAGATTAAATCCACTCATTGATATTAAGTATACTGAAGATAAATGCGTGCCAGAATTTTTTTAGCCACGGCGGGAAAAAGATGTAAATCTTACTCAAACAAAGATGGATGCTCAAGGGAAAACTTTCAAACTTGATATATTCTCAGTGAGGCATCCTATCGAGTATAGTATGTTAATGAGATTGATTCCTGAAGGTCTTCGAGGAAGATGCATATATCTGCTTTCACCTTATGAAGAAATCTGTTTCCGCAAATAACAAACATCTTGAAGGTCGACTAGCCACTTTAATAACAAGTTTTAATAAATGATGGTAACGAAAAGACACCGTTGAAATCCTAGATTCTTACTCCTTCCGCAGAATGACCATTAAATAATATACTTATGTACAATTAAAAATTAATTCTGCCCTGGTTTATGTTATGTCGGGCGACCATGAGAGCGAAAAGGTTTTCTGCACCGTCCAAAAAATATTTATGCATGGACTTTAATGATTTGCATGAGTATTTGAGTGACATATTTTTAGGTCATTAGAAGAAATATTACAGTCATGAACTCCAAGGTTGGCTCAGAAGAACTAACATCTTACCCTTCGGCCGGCCACGGTGTTTGAACCTCTCACGTTCAAGGTAATGAGTCGCGCTGCCGCGTTGATTGAGCATACGAGGATTCTACGTATCATTTCTGAAACAGAAATTCCACCGGTTAAGGCAGAAGAGTCCCGAAGAGATTGCATGGATCGGAACCTCTTAGTCAGGAACAGAGCGCTCAAGGCACCGCGCATGCCTAATAAGGGGACGGGCGCACCATTGAGTGAGGCCATGTGAATGATTATATTTTGGGATACCGCGTCTAAATCTATAAGGTCGCTCTCACGAGACCGCGGCAGGAAGGAAGGGCGGGGTGGGGAAAGGGCAGCCGAGGCACGGAGCCCATTTGAAAGAGCCTCCTTTCGAAGGGCAAACTGGTGAGGATCCGGCGTCTTTTCCTCAAGAATACACGCCGCAAAGATTCAGGAAATTTTACAAAATCCCGCCGCTATGTTGACGCAACCCCATCGGAACGGAAGGTTAGTGTGTGGCGACTAATCTTGCCTCCCCCGGAAAGGGGCAAAGATTATCACCGCGGTGATCAGCGAGAATAATCGAGACATAATAGTTAGGGAGACCTTTCCGGAAACGAGCGAAAAAAACGAGTGTCATGCGCCGACAAAGAATTCAATGCGACTGCAGAAATTTCACACGCGCAAGCATGCTGACAACACGGGTTTTGCTCATGGCAAAAAAATGTTATCCGTAGGAATGGCTAACTATCTGCTGGCTCTGTAGGTGTTACGGGAAACAACGGCTAGCTAAACTGGAGAAGTTTCATAGGTGGAAGAAACGCACACAAACACACACGAGAAGCCTCAGCATCACAGTTATTAGCCGCAGAATAAGAAAAGTGAACAAAAATTCACGAAAGAACCTAGAGACTGAAAATCACGAACTCTTCCCGAAGGCCCTTCGTAACAGTGGGCGGAGGACAAGAAAGGGGGCAAGCTGCTTCCCTGTTTTCTTCCAGAGGCGGTAAAAAAAAACCCTCACTTAAACTGCCCAGCAAAAATAGCTTTCAGTCGACTTTCCCACAGCGAAAATATTCTCCTGAAGGGCCTTACGTCTGGGAAGGGGCATTATCCTCGTGGTTTCTGACGATCATTCTGATGAATATTATCAATACATGCATACATTTTGTACGATTACATGCAATTATTTATATTCTTGACATTATCCTGCCTGCGTACAACAGAGTATTCGTTGGTTCTTCTTTCAAGTAAAGTCATTTTCTCGTCGCTGTCTTTCCAACCATGCTTCTCAAGTTCTTTTTTTTAGTTTGTTTTTAAGGGTACGTCGACAGCTTAGGTCATTTTGCACTTGTCTAGTTCTCGATGCTCTGATCTACCGTTTCATTGAATGTTCCACAATTTGCATACCATCACTTAACTATAACTTGGGAATTCTAGGCCGTCCCCGCATTCATTTACTCAAAATTTTTCCTCCAAAAATGCTTCCGATTCTTAGCGGCTCATCCGACTCTCATTAGATGAGTGATAAGCTTCCTTCCCCTTTAATTGATGGCCTATAAAACGCCTCTTCGATCCCGCAATTCATCCAGCAATTGTTTTTTTTTCTTTTGGTCCAACTGGTTACAGTCATCTTTCTCCAAAACCAAACTTCGGCAGCCAGTATTTCCCTTTTTTCCCCTTTATCTTGATTTTTTAGAGTCCATCTCTCGCGACCATAGTATGTTACAAATTAAAACACGTTAACAATGAATTGATTGTGAACGCAAAGGGAGTCGATACCTTTCACCATTCCGCAGTATTTCCTCCGTATCCGTGCAATTCATCCTTTTAACCCGCACTCTGCCAATCCATAGACGTGACTGAAAAATCGCCCACCTTCGAAATGCGCTTGTTGAATGGAGTCGGAGAGTGATAAAGGCGAAGAATTTTCACTGACGGCATCGCACACACTTCTGTTGACAAGTCAACGAACACGTCGACGCTGGAAATGCGTTGTTCCTTCGCTCGGCATACTCGACGTTGACGGGCAACCGTTACGTTTTAAACACGTGAGCAGGTCCGCCCCAGCAAATGTCCAAAATCGCCATTCATTCGCGACGCCCACGAATTTCACGAGGCGAAGAGAACACGTCACGCGTAAATGTCGCAGGCAATAGCGGCTTGAAAGTAATGCGAGATGAAATAATTCGAAAGTACTTCGTAATACTTTCGTCGTTTCGATCGACCATCCAGTTGAGAGTTCGGACATGCAGTTCAGAGTAAATATTGGTCAATGGCCACTCTAGTGACTATAAGAGTAATATTTAGATTTTAGATAGGTATGTAATTTACCCCCCGATTTTAAACAATTATGCCGAATAAGGAATAAATAACAACCTTCAACACATCCAACGGAAATACAAACTTTCACTTTTTTCTACCTCAAATGAAATTATATGAATGTAGACCATTCTGAGGGGTTGAGAAAGGTGAATAACTTTGTTGCAAATGTAATTTGACGTGGTAATGAAGTACGTGCTGTGGGTATTTTCTTAAAGGGAATGACGACACCACTTTACCCCGAACCAACATACTTTGTTTCCAGTAATAAATTAATGAATGTTATAGACACAAGAACAAAGCCTCCCCTTTCGTCCAAGACCCAAAATAGTGACAGCGTTTATTTGCTCCAATAAAAATTATGTGCCGCTACTTCGAAATGTCAACCGTTTCTCGGATGAAGGAAGAAACACTTATCCACCCACTCCATCCCACCACTAAAGATCCTCTCTGCCTCCTTGCAAATAATTGCAAAGCTCGTGAGTATCATAATGGAGCCACCCTATTATATTTTCGACGATTCGTCCTTCATGTTGGTTCTTTAGTCGAGAGAGAGAGAGATGCTAAGGACGAAGTTCTCGGTGTGCTTCTCATCGTGAAACTGGAAATCGAGTATCATTAATATTATTATCGCAAAACCAAGTGCGTGATGACCACTGATGTCAAAAGTGGGAAAAGATAGACGAACTGTGGAACGTACCAAAAAAAGCAACACACGTAAAAACCATTAGAACTTGAACTGCCTAAGCAAAACTGCGACTGCGTATTCATCGGCCCGCCAAGACGACTAGACAAGGAAGTCGGTCGCCGATCCGTGCGGACGCACACGCTATCATTATTAGGGAAAAAAAGGAGAGAGGGACTCCCCCGAGGAGGAGGAGGAGTAGGAGTGAGTGAGTGGAACTAATAATGATGAGAGAGGGCGGATTATTTCCTACGAAAGATCCGAGAGAAGGAACGTCGTGAACATTATTGACTCCACACGCACTGCATGCCAGTGAGTAACATCGAAGTGAACGACCCCACATTATTATTCATCGATC
>WURS02025655.1:0-11788 GCA_011762765.2 Rhinocypha anisoptera | reverse complement strand
CGCAGTCGAAGGCGGTCCATCCGCCGAAACGTCCGAAATAATTCCTGTGAGTGTCCTTTTTATTTGTGTCTCTGTTTATATATATATCTTTTTTGTAAGACCTGGGCTTTGACTTAACGGCCATTATGACCGTGTACGTCGAAACCAAAGTCGTGCAAAAAGTGACCTTTATGAGGAATTACCGAGTGGTTTAATTCACAATGTATTGGTTCCGCAAATTCACGCCTGAATCTACCAATGACACAAGAGTAGTCATCGGACTAAAGTATTCTAAGGAAACTTGGAAACCAACTTGTTATTTTGATTGAAAAACGTTTTTATCAAAAAATTTCTATGAGCGAAACGTTCTTGTTCCAAAAATGAGAGAGCAAATTTTAACCCTTCCTTCACGGCGGTCTCGTACGTTTATGTCGGTTGACACATGCTAACGCGCAGACTTGCTGAGCGAAGCCCGATATTTTCTCTCGTAATACACGGCGGTGAGGTAAGTTTGAGCCCAACCACTCGTGCAAATAAACGCGCCCACATAGTACCACATACATTTAGGAACCATCTATCTGCAAGGAATATGAACTTCCCACCTCGCCTCGTCATCACCTGTCCTGCGACGGTTACGGCAAGGGTTGGAGGCTGGGCTCACCTCTTTTCTCTTCCTCTCCTCTTTTTTTCCACGCGTCACAGGAAAAAATGAAGGAAAAAATCCCAAAAAAAAACATCTAGGCTTCTCTCTCTCACTCACTCACTCTCTCTCTGGCTCCCCACTCCCTCAATCAACCTCCCCACCCTCCTCAACCATCCCGCTTCTCGGTCCAACTCGAACCACTCCCCGCGCAGGCAGCCCCATCCCAAGGCCCTCCCCCTCTCCCAGAGTAACCTGCTTTCATATAAGGAACGCAAAATGGTTCCCCTTTTAAATTCTCGGCCTGTCGCCGCCGGATGAATCACTGTTTTGGTTCGATATGGGAGTCTGTCCTTACCTCTGCTCCGAGGGGCTCGAGGCTGGAAAAAATGGAGGGTGGGGAACGGGAGGGGGATGATGGTGATGGAAGTGGAGAGAGAGGGAGAAAACCAACAATTAACGTCCAGAGCTCCACATCCTACCCCCGCAACGCCCAGTGACAAATGACTTGTGTAGCCTTTTCCTTCGCTCACACTGTTATGCTGTTTAGAAGTCTCCCTCGCTACTCTCCTTACAGATTCATCTGCATTCTTATTGGTGGAACACAAGAGCGTGAAACCGTGGTCCGATGTCCAAATTATCATATTATTCTATACTCTCATGCATCAAGAAAAGTGTCGAGGCCATTTTCTATGCACAAGCGGTACTCCCTTTTGAAGCATCGATCTCTCCAGCATCTTAATGGGATATACGAAATATATGGCTGATATCCTTAAACCACCATATTAATTTTAAAAATCGATGGTTATTTATAACAAGAAAAATAGAAGTAACAGTCTGAAATACTCGTAGTTAATTCAATAAACAAATTGAAATTCACAGATATTTTTCCACAACTTAAAACTCGGTTACACTTTAATAACTTCAAGATTAACAACATATGTTTCACGTGTAACCACTAGAGATAAACTTCGCAATGAAAGTGTATGGAGTTCATGGTTTAATATAAACAGTCTTCAAATCAACTGGACAACTGTCTTTTAGGATGGTGTAGGGTATTATCCATGCTAAAGGAAGAACAACGTATTTTCCACAGGATTTATTTTGAGTAAGATGCGTTTCACTGCGATAAGCCATGGAGCCGTGAAACGTGTCTAATCGCAATGAATCATGTGGACAAGTACTTTGTTCTTGCTTTGTCATGGATAATAGAAACTTTGACGAAATGAAGTCTGAAAATATTTAACTCATTCGAGAATGTTCCTTAATTAAGTACGTTCAAAGTCACGGGTGAGGATCCGTGGTCTCAGGGGCTGCATGGCAGTCGCTCTTCCAAAACCATACACAAATCTTTACTCGCGAGGGAATTTAAAGCGAGTCAATATGATCTACTTCCCTTCCGTTTACAATGGCCAGAGTTCTCAGAAGAATGAGAGAAGTCAAGCAAGAGAAGTGGAAAATGACGCAGGAGTTATAGTAATGGAGGAAAATTGCAAGAGCACGTCTTTCCAATAGGTAGTCTTGATCGGCCTCGCTGCCAGGTTCTTTCCTTCGCATTGCCCGACTCCCAACAGCCTCCCCACTCCTCTGCTCTCGGATCTTTACGAGGGCGGGATTGGCAGTGTATATTTTGGAAGCGGGAGTGAAAGGGTGCTATCATATCCCGTGACAGCCATCTCAATACAATCGAGAGTGGGATTGTACGGGACCGTGTAGAGTCCCGCTAATAGCACCCTTTCCGCTCGTGACCAGCCTTGAAGTCCCGTTGCAATACCCGAATGGAGCTTTCAAGTCCGACTCCACTATTATTTCGCTTCCAGGGCGCAACCCCCAAATACTGGCCCAACATCCACTATTTGGGGGAACAAGTGGGAAGGGGTTGCAAATAATGCCAATGTCACATAATGCATCACTCACTGCGACGGGTGCAATGGGATTTTTCCCGTGAGCCGACGCGAGATTCGCTGCCCGAAAAGTAAACCAACTGTGAACTTCATAGTCGAGGTCAACCCAAAATAATGAATAGATAAACAGAAACGGTTTTGACTAATTCTTTATAAAATTAATAAACAAGTAATAAATAAATAAATTGCAAATTAAGTGAATAATGTGGTCTAAATTCCACATAATATCATGTTCTTATTATTGTTCCATTCGACTACGGTATATTTATTCTTTGGCCTCAGTTGTACTGAGGCCAAAGAAACTGAAAACTTTAAACGCCCAAAACAATTATGAAAGTGCATATTAATTTTCCCAGGTGCAGTAGTTTTTCATATATTTGATCTAATATCATTACAAAATGGTAGTTTTACGCCAATGAATGGCGTCTGTAAAAAAAAACCGCCATAAGAATTATGAGAATAAAATTCACGGGAAGAACATAAAAGTGGAAGAAATCACACAAGAGGGGTGAGTAATATGCTTTCAAACACTTAGCATGTAATTCTCCAGGGTGGTGCTGTATTATCAAGGCATTCAAGGGATTTTAAGAGGACAACATAAAAAAGAGAAAGACTCCCATTATACTCGACTCACAGTACATAAATGGAGACGTATTTATTTTCAGTTATCAAGTTTCGAAAGTATAGAATAAAACTTTATAAATGTAATTCTTTTAGGAAATTCGGTCACTGTAATTTATTCATCTAACATGAAAGAATAAGTTTTCATCTAACTTTTTAAAAAAACTTAAATTAACCAAACCCTTTCACCATTTTATTACAAGCAAACATTACAGAATGAAACACCAAAATCTTTATAATTCCCAACGCGACCTTCTGTTTGAACTCAACGTAAGCTGATTTTTCCTTGAATAAGAAATATTTAGATTGACGGCGTAATATATCTAAAAATAAATTTTTCCTTGAACTATTTTGAAAATTAAATAAATGCAATTATTCGCTTTCGCTGTAGAAATTCAAGGTCGTTGACTGTAGAATACTGAAGCACGTTCACCATAATTGGACCGCGTAAACAAAAAATAGAAAGAAAATGAAACACAAAACCTCGTAATCGTGAAACTTTTAACGTCTATCGGCCATTATAATTATTTACGGTCGCTTGGGCTGATAGAGATTATAGTCGTAGATTGTTTTCGAATTATTTCCCCATTTCAAAGTGGCCCAGTCTACTGAAATTTTCTTTTCGATTATAAGAGGCCGAAAAATATTTGCAATTCGATGCTTGGAGTCCGTAGAAAGAACATGGCTGGAGATCGAATTGATGGGAAAGTCTCCGTGGTAATTCTATCAAGAGTAAATATTCGCGTTCCGAATCCTCGGGATATTGGAACGTTTCACCACCAATACCCCACTTCAACAAAAGACAATCGATTGCAAATTTCTGAGAAAATTACAGTGGCCATCGAATCGGACATAACCTTCAGCTCTGTAAGTAGGCAAAAACTGATGCTATTAGCCTTCAGCTCCATCTCTTATTTCTCATATTCCAACCCCTTTCCCTGGGGTCAGGTTTTTAAATCATCCATCCTTTTCACGAAGTGCGTTACGTAACCTGTGATTTTACTAATTCGTTCGTTAGAATGGTAACATAAATAAAATCGCCGAGTTTTTCATCCCAATATAAATTCTTATATAATTCTTTTAATAGTCTGAATATTACAATTAAAGTACAGTAAAAAAATAAATGTATACCACTTGTCCTGACATTTTACCTGCTTTTATACACTGCGAATATTTTTCCGACAAGAAATAAGAAAAATTACAATACCGAAATTAAAAAATTAAATACGGAATACCCAGGCCTATGAAACTAAATATATATGGGTGAAGCCTGTCTTCTCACGTCAAAAAAGTCCTTTATCAGAGAGCATACGAAATGAAGGTGGCCTAACTCTTTCGGAAATATGTCATACACCGTTTATGACATTTGTCGTGCCTCTGGGAAATCCTCTCTCTCTCTAAATATATCAAATATTAGGAACTCGCAATACCTATATCAAACAAGTAACAAAATACCTATATTTTAAAACGACAGTCATAGACGATGCCAGATTTTTCTTCCAAAGTAAAGACATTGATTAATTAATTAACATAACTAAATTAAACTTAGACCGTAAATAATTGGAGTGTGTTGCGTATCATGCTAAAAACTTTAATGCCCAGATAACAACGATTAAAATGGAACAATTTAATTAGGCCATATTTTTGCGAATTATGCTTAAGCCAATATATATTACGTAACTCCGGAAAATGAAATGTGTTGGACATTTTTTTCAGCCTCATTACCAGAGCTTGTAGAAAATTAGGTGTCAAGGGCCAAAAACGAAGTCAACCCGAGGGATCGATTGATGGGCAAGAATGGAGAAAACCTCATACTGAGGTTTTATATGTGTTAAAGTTACATATAAGGATCATCAGTTTTATTTTGCTATCTGAGGTGTCGCAAAATAAACATGCGATGAAATTGGAACAGATGTGAGAGCCACAGTCGAACACTAAGCACACTGCCATACCAAGAAGCCTATGAATCATACTACAGTCATGAGTACTTTACTATAGAGGTATCTTTTTGATAATTAAAATGCCAGTATTTACGATAAATCTTACATTGGTTACATTTACATATCTTACACACAAAATATCACATTAATTTGTAAAACTCTCTGATTATATTTTAATTTAAGCATGATATTCACTCGGAAAGCAGGTTCTAATACAGTATTAAATGTCTTTTCCTCCCTCAAACTCGTTAATCGTAATTAACAATCAAAGGAATCGAACAAGACAAACTACTCACAAAATTTTAATACATTTTAGTTCGGCTTTTTTTCTATTTTTAGTCCAGGTAAGAGTAAAATTATGTCAGTTCACTTCGAAATCTTGGAAGCGTCTTTTTGATGTTCTTTTAGTCACATTACTTTCAGCAACTCTCAGGAATCGCAGTCTTTTATAACGGAGGCTAGTCTTGTACTAGCGATGGGCCGGTAAAGGCGAGCGTAATGAATCAACTCTGGTTCCCTCGAGATATGGTGGATTAAAGTGTTGCAGGAAAGGAAATATAGAGGAGGTCATACACGCCTATAGAAAATGGGGACGCGGCTAGAAGAATAACGAGGAAAGGGAAGAAATGGGAGTGCAAAAAAATTAAAGTAAGCCCTCTGGGGGATACGTGCGCCACATATAACTTTTTTTTTCTACGGCTCGTCTCCGGACAACCGCTGTCCCGCCTATTCCAAGAATGCCGTTTTTTCGGACGTTTTACGGAAAGGGGAAGGGGGGAAAAAAAAGCTGGGATTTATAGCGTCGGTGTACGGATAAGGTACCCGAGATGACACCACAAGGCGCTGTACCAGGAGAAAATAATTTCCCCGAGATATCGCCTGGAAGGACGTTCGCGTTGGCGCCTATTTACGGCTCCGATGATTTGATTAAACCCGCGCGTCACTTTATCTTCGGGAGAAAGGGATCACTTGAAGAGGTCGGCGAGGAGTGTCACCCGCATTACCCGTCAGCCGTTGGCTCTATGTCTTTCAGCGGGAGAACTCGGCCGCCGTTATAACATTTTTTCCCAAACGTGCATTATACTTCCTCCATTAACTTTCCATTCTTTTTTTCTTTCCTCGACAAGTTCCACGAAACGAACAGGCGTGATCAACTACTTGACGCTCGCCGAACAAGAGGATGATATTAATAAAAATGGCTTGAGGTGGAACTTCAGCCTACATAAAGCCATTCTCCAAGGAAAAGATGTTACATATTTCATTGTAAAGTATCTTCCAAGAAGGTTTCCATTTTACCGTTGTTACAATCAGAGCACTCCACGTAGAGAAAAACAACACATATTTCTGTAAGTTTATTTGCAATAAAACGTTAGTAACCATGCGAAAATATAAGTAACAAAATTGGTGGGCATCGCTGGCTTTTTTTATAAAAATCTCTATAAAAATAAACCTTAAAGAAAAATATTGCGATACTTTTTATATAGGGGCAAAACTTTAATCTGCATCTCAAGCTAGATTATTTCAACAACGGGGAAAATTTGAAAAAATATTTACAATTTTGGAGGTGATTAGGTATTACTACTACAAATGTATCCTCCTCCCTTGATGTAAATAATGAATTCTTCCAAATAAATTATAAGGCAACAAAGAATTACATGAGCGTAAATTGTTTCATTTTATAAGCAATGTATGTTCACCAGAAGTAACTCCTGTGGCTATTCCAATTTTCATAGTCTTACTGACTTTCCTCTCCATCTGTTACGATCTCGGAGTTCCTACTTTATGTCACCTCAAAAAATAAGTGTTTCTGAGGGTAACGACCACTTATATAAGACTATCACTTTCACAGGGGCGACGTATCTAAACCCTCCTGTGACTTTGAGAGTGGACAGCCAGACCTTGAAATTGGATGCCGTTGAGTTGGTGGATAGGGAATTACAAGGGTGGTGACAGTGGGCCCCTCCATCACCTTCGATTTTCGGTGCTCTCATAAATTCTAGACACGTTATCATTTATTTGGTTAGCCTAAACCTATTAAGAAGGATATGCGTTGTGATAATAACGACGCCCGTTCAAAATGAGTTGGAAGGTAAATGATAAATGAGGAGTTTGTTTTCACCTACCACTAGAATAAACCAATAGTGATTTGGCCTTGAATAAAGAACTCTATATTTTTTATAGTACTCTTTCCTGAAATAAAAGACAGGTAATCCAAAATCTAGACTTCAATAGGTCGGAGCAGATAAAAGGTTCACTCACGTAATACGATTAAACATATCGTTCGAGGTTGACCGTATGAAGAAAGAGCCCCTTTACCTGAATAAGGGCTAATTCGAATACACATTTTATCATACTTGATCCAGATTGCCTCCTGCATTATGCGCCACGAAAATAGCTTTATTTTGTCAGTTTGTGCTTCACATAATGGAGTAAAAAATCAGTGGGATTAATCTTATTTTTTCACCGTTTAGGGGTTATACGAATGGTTTCTAAGACATATGCTACTGGAATTAAAATTGATATGCCTTTATCCAGGCGTTAACCGGAGGCTTTTCAAAATTTTGGATTTATCGTGATATTAAAAGTATTCTAAAAATCAAAAGTATCGGGATTTTTTCAAGGAGACATTTTCAATAAACTCAAGCAGAGTATTAAGAAGCATGATCGCTCTTGACTGTTTCCCTGTTTATTTTTCATATCTACAACAAATCTCTTCAGCATTTCATAACACGCTCATCTCCACAATGACGTATTTTTTATAAATTTTGATCTCTCTGATAAATACCCCATAACGACAAAATTGTTCTCTCCCCAATTCTATTATATTTTGAATCCGATCATCAATTTTTCATCGTGTATCTCCAATATCAAAGTCACTTAAGCTACTGACTTCTGTGGACAAAATTAAAGAACGTTGAAGATTCAAAAATTAGTAAGCAAAGCAATTTGGAGATACGTAACAATGCCCTGAGGGGCGCAGAAATATCAAGAATAAAATAGTCTACCAAATAAGTGCTACCCACTTAACTGATTCATTCAAACTGAGATGGGTATCAACTCAATAATTGCCAATGTAAAACTTATATGTGGATATGATGAGTATAATAAGTCACCAGGCTAATTGCCTAGTTGCAATGTACCATTTTAAATTATCTTTCCCCAGTAAAATAGTAAATGAGAGGTGTAGAAGAGTAATATGATGGTGACTGGTAAACTAATGGCAAATGGCATTGTTTTTGGTGAATACCTAAAGGAATTATTGTAATACCGCCCCTTACGATAAATCCTTTTTCATCCCTGCATACTTCTTACCGCCACCATTCTATCTAAAATCTCTTCTTTACTCTCAAACATTATATCCTTAATTTTTTTCCCGAATATGATCGTGTATACAAAATGTTTAAAAATCTGCATTTACATATATATTTCTCCATGAACGATTTATAATAATGTTTGTACATATTTTAAATTATGGGACTGGTTTACCTGGAAGATGAGTCTCTAACGTCTCAATTTCTCTCAGGAATAAAGACTATCTATTTTTCTATCCATTCATTTCATACATCTGTCTCGCCTAGCCAACTATCCTTTATCGCCCCCGCCGCCAAGGGCCAACAACCCATTACGTCCGAGAATCCATTTCATCCACTTTTCTTACCATCTTCGGATTTTCTTAACAGCTGACTTCTCATATTCAGAGAACTTCCTCAGTCTTTTAATTTATACTGCTTCATCTCTATCTCTCAGTTTCACGTGTACCATCCTCAAGCAGATCTATACAATTTCCACCCCATTACTTTTATTTACCAAGCCTGTTACACCGTTGTGTTAATAAGTATGAACTCATTAAAAATAAAATAATAGCTACAATGAACAAAACGAAGGTCGATAGATATTATTCGGAAATGAGGACTACAAAACTTATTTGGCTTGAGCTGTCTACACATAAATCACCGAAATATTATAAGGTCGCGAATATTTAAGTAAATTTTACGATCTAGCACAAACACACGCAGATATCGTAAGAGATAGGTAGCATGCTAATTACCTTAGTCTTGAATTTTAATTCCCTACACCAGTTATATTTATCGAAAAAATAAAATTTCTAGGCTCCATACAGAGCTAATGAGAGCTATAAATTGATAACTTCTCCCGAGTTCATTCATCGATCATTTCATTCTCAAGAAAAGTCCTTAAATAGCTTTGGCCAACTAAAGTGACCACCTGCTCGCCCTGTTCGTCATCGGCTCGGTTTTTCGAAGGGATTGCTGTCAATTACGGAAAGACTCATGGGCCACCGGCGTGTATTGCCTCTCGAGGCGTCCACAGCAACCTTTTAGTCGAGCTTAATTGACTTGGAGAAAATTCCTCCACCCGAATTATAACTAGCTTATGGCACATAAGATTCCTCTCCTTTCATGGTCCTCTCCGAGATAAGAAATCTTGCTCAAATTTAGCTTCTCGGATTACATTCTCCATAAAATAAGGAGCCAAGAAAAAGAACCTGTCGGGGATGTCACTCGTGGCCATAACTTTGTCGCTGATAGGCCATAATTAACCTACGGCTTCATAATCAGCTTTCTCGGGGGAAAACCAATGCAAATCCAACGTTAGTACTTAATCGGATAATAAACATTTCCACAATGGGTCCGTTATGTTATTTATATCGCTCTCATATTCTCCCAAGCAGTGCCGTCCACATGGCCAATTACCCAAAGGGAGAAACAAGAATACTTATTTTATTCCATTATGGGACCTTTAAAATTACTTGGCCTGGAATGATGAAGTGGAGGACGTAACCAAATATTGGTATACGAGGGAAGCATTTTGAGAGCACAATACTAGTCCCAGTTAGTCGTTTGTAAGTAAAACATATGATAGTCTGTAAATTTTTTCTTATTCAACATGTATTGGAAGCATGTACGATGGTAAAAAACATAACAGTGCTTCGACAGTTCAACTAAGCATAAAGTAAGAAATTTTGCGCAATTTTAAGCTGATCAAAAATTCATTGAAGGAGTAACGAAATTTTCACAGTTAAAATATAATGAAAGCTATCAACGATAACGACTTAAAATGTAATTAATCTTCTGATGTAATTGCCGACTAGTAACATGTGAGCAAGCTTGTGGACAATCAATATATGATGTAATAAAATACTTAGTAATTTCACATAAGAGTGGAAATTCTATTTCTATTATTGGTATTTCTATCTTATTGGAAAATACCAAGTATTTTTTATTTCATAATGCATTGCAGTGACGTCTGAATCTATAAATTACGTAATAAATATACTAAGTGGAAAGAAATTTTGGCTTAAATACCAATTTTGTTCCTAATGCAATGGAATATCGTCCAAATTACATTTATATGCGAAAATAAGCAGAGAAATTGCATGTTGTGGCTCATCAGTGAATTGTTTCCAGCAGTAGTAAACATAAAATTTCATCTCCTGCATTTAAATTATCCCACTGTAACTATTTTTATTTCATTATATATAACAAATCAGTATAAAACTATTTTTTTAATATAAAATTCTAGTATGAACTGAAAAGTGTATTAAATAAATTAATTTATGAAGACGAATATAGGAAGAAAGTCTAAAATTTTTCTCGTATTTTCAAAGCCCAAAGCCATCAATGAAGGAATCAATGAAGGATCTAGATTAAGAAATAATAAAAAGATCCACATCATGATATACAGTGCTTAAATTTATCTGGTGTCAATAAATCATTTATTGATTCATTGTTGGTTTCCACCCAAATATCGGTTTTCAGCAGCTCTCAAAGAGAACTTATCACTCATAAAATTTGTTCATATTTTCATAATTACTTACACTAACGTTTTTCATTGATTCCGTATCACATTTCGTCGCTGTTATGGTTGAAATAATCTTCACCAAGCTACCACTTAACATGTTTCTAATTATTTTTTCCTTCTCTTTTTGTAAATATAACCATAGAAATAAGGAAAACTTGCAATGTTCACTTTAATAAACTTCTTTACTCCGACTAGTCTTGAAAATGGTCTAGTACACCGGAACTAGATGGAATAAAGAAGACATTTGTTAAAGTGGAAGTCGCAAGTATTCCTTATTCCTGAGATTATGGCTCGTTCAACCATATCTCACCTGGCTCTACATAGTTTCTTTTTAAAATATAATTTTTATTTTGACCGGTTTCTATGTCACTGCATCGTCAGACCTGATTGTGATGTAGTGACATCTAAACGTGTTAAAGTAAACTGTGGAAAAAGGCCATCTCCCAGTCATTAACATGTTCGAATTCCACCACATCACCCCTGAAACTAGACAAACTGAACTAATTTCCGTGGCGAAGAGTTAATTTCAGGTTCCACCTTCCGGTCTTACGAGCTCAGTGCTTATCACATTCCATCAGGATGTGCTTCACAGTCACAAGGGACTTGTCACAACGCACCGATACCGTGTGACCGAATATACGACAACCGGCGGAGGATACCACTCGCCTCACAGTGAAAGGAGTTTATTTCCACCTTTTCTTGGTGCGCTCTCATGACCCTGTTGTTGTTATATCTGAAGCGGTTGGTGAGGCAAGATAGAGGGACCATAAATATATTTCCCTCGCGGGCCGAAAGTGGCTATGGAGGGGAGGAGAGGGAGTTTGGGCTGGTACTTCGGAGTCTGTTCCTGTTCTCGAATAAGTTTATGCCTCGAATTCTCCAGC
>WURS02025635.1:0-11789 GCA_011762765.2 Rhinocypha anisoptera | reverse complement strand
GCACCAAATCCTCACTTCGGCCATCCAAAACTCTCGGCTCCGCGTCAATTTCTGTTGCTCTCGTCAAAATCGAATTGAATTTTCATCATAGCCTGTGCTAATTGCTGATTTACCCTCACATTGCTCAAAGCACTAAATGATTACACTCATGATAATAATATAATAATATATTAATACCATGAGAATATATTATACTAATATATTAATACCATGGTTGAACCCTGGAAAAATATACATACGCGAAGCCTTGGAATTAGTGAACTGTGTCCGGTAAACTTTTTCTTAATATCCACTAACAATAAGTTTGAGCTAACGCTTGAGACGATATTGTAATATTTACCCGACTATAATAGGCCTTTACCGAAAATCAGTTATTTATTATGTCCACGAAGTATTAACCCTGTGAATTAACCTCATTAGGTAACAGTATTTTAATGGTTACCATTTTAAATGGCAGGAGCTACCTTTCAAAAAAATTCTCCCAGCAAGTTTGGATGTATCTCTTATGGAAAGAGTATATCATAGAATGGATTTCGAATGGCCTTACACACTTATCACGCATAATTAGGTACTAAATGTAACTAAGTTCATTTAGTAAGACAATTGTCAGAGAAAAGGAATGAACTGTCATTTTAGGCTAGAATGGCAACTAAAAACTTGTAACTGCTCACTCTGCCCACAGGACATTTTTGTCCAGTTACTTATCTGTAGGTACTATTCTATTTCTTCTTACGTGTGACTAGACGATGCCATGTAGACCCTCGCTATCTCAGCGTCTGTGCGTTCTCATTCTGAATTGGCCATCGGGATCTTCCCACTCTATTTCGAGCATGACAAGTCTTCCTCTTCCTCTATTTATCAGTTTTATGAAAACTCCTGCAAACCTTTGGTCGTCTCCAGAGTATAGTATTCTGTATCTGTCGTCTTCCACAGGCCATTTTATTCAGCTAAACAATAAGATAACCCTAGCCAGGACATCAATCTTTCCCATTGAGCTTCCCACTCAATCCTAGGGACTATATATTCCATGTTTCCACCTTGATTTTTCCATTTCGTTTGGTGGTCCCTTCCCAGTAATCTCTATCGGTTTCGAAGGGATCCGATCGCGAGATTATTTTGCCAGGAAAAATCCATATGGATTCCAATACAAAAAGATAAATGATTCAGGCTTCCATGGTGAATGTAAAGCTGAATCTTCCAGGTAGAAAAGCGTGCTGGTATTCCGTTTCCTTCACGTGATAGTGCTGAGGCCGTTTCCCCTCACCATCGACTGTTGATGCCGGGCCGATGATATCTGAGCCATCAGCGCCTTCTGGTGAAACCGAAGCTTTTCACCCGTGGTGGCATGTATCGAATTGGTGGCAGTAATTTTTCTCGTAATGCAGAAAAAAATGTAATAAATATTGAAGAATAAAACTTATGAGATTTTCACTGACAGAGAATTTTAATCACGACCCGGTTTTGAGCAATTTATGCCATAATCACCCGACGATGACATACATTTATGCTAATATCTAATAATTTTATTCATAATTAAATTAAATTATTAATTTGGTAATAATGATCTAATAAATTTATGCCATCATCAGGCGATGGAATAAATTGCTGAAACCCGGGTCGTGATTAAAATTATTTGTATGTGAAAATGGCATAAGTTTAATTCCCCGGTATGGAAATTTTCCAAAAAGTTAACCATGGAACCTCACGGTTTGTTGTAATTAATATGTTGGAAGCAAAAATAAATCCTGATATCACAGACCGGTTGCCTTCGGCTTCAAGGTAGTAAATCTGTATAGGACCATGTTTCCACGGCTCGGTGCCATAGATATTATATTCACTTTATTATTATACCATTGTCAAAATAAAATAAAAATTACCACATGTAAAATTTGATATGGATTCCGATCAAGAAATGAATGCTCATCACCGTAGTGCACTGAAATTTGTATTTGTCCTCGCGTGCACGATTTTCGGAGAATTGAATGGAGCTTATCCTTCTCGAATGATAATGCGTGTCCTTCTAGCTCTCCATACTTCCGGAAGCCAACCGGAGAGAAATAAAAAAAAGGGTTCAATGACAAAATAATCTCCTCGGATATTGAGACCAAAACTCGAGGGCTAATGTTTGGGGCTTTGCAGGAAAGCCTTCGATTGACTTCCGGTTCCTAATTCAATTTTCTCAAGGGTGGCACCTCGGGTGGAGATTTCGATTTCAGGCTGCACGACGCGACTGCCTCGTGAAAATAAAGAGATCAAGGCTCTTCCATGGGCGACCACCCCGAGGAATCGCATTAACTTACCCCTCTTAAGTCAAAATACGTGTACTGATGAAATGACAACTGAGTGAAATGTCCCCATGAATTCGGAAAGAAGGCCCTCAAGATCAAACAAGTTTGATGCCTCTGGTCATCCTTAGCTAATCCTAAGTTTATATTATAAAAAGATATGCATACATTAATATTCCTGGAAACCAAATTTCATGGGAAAAAAGGATCACCTACACAAGATAAAATGCCGGCCACAAGGAGCCAAGATAAAAGAATTCTCATGCCTCAATAAGAATTATAATCATTGATTGGAACAGTTTGCCTGCAAAACTATTTGAGCCCTTCCCAGTAAATCTAAATATATTTCAACGAAGGTGCAAAAAATACGGATCATAAAAAATCATAAAAATTTAATCCCTTTTTTTTATTAATAGGGGAGCAGCGGTTTGGAATGCACTACCACAAGAGATATTTCTGAGCCCTATCTCTGAATAATGCTGGAATGATTGAAATGACCTTGAAGTAATTGTGGAATTGTTTTATGAAGTATGAAGGAATTGTTTTATGTAGGGGCTCTGTGCACTGCTGTATGTTTTTTCTTACAAACATGTAAATATTTATTTTCTATATCTTTTCTTCCTTGCGATTTATTTGATTTTTTTGTAATATTTTGTTAGTAATTTTTTTGCAAGATTTTTTTATTATTTTTTTTTCGCAATAATTTGTGTTTTGTGATTGATGTAAATTTATGTTACCACCTGATCAGATGGTCAACTTATAACTACTGGATAGTAATCAATAATAATATAATAAATTTTTAAATAAAGTTAACTTTGCACAGTGTGTGAGCGTGGAGAATACTTTTGGAAAAGGAATGAGAGGAATTTGATAGAGCGAAGGGGGAAAAGGTGTACTCAGAGTTCTATTCCAATAACCGAAATAAAAAAAACTCATTAAGTTTACGTCTCTCATCAGGATTATATTCAATATGATCGGTCGGGATTTATAAGAGTCACAATTTGATAAATTATTGACTTTATAATTGGATAGGCAAGAAAACAAAATTCCTCCAAGAACAACAGACAACACCCCAAACGGTGCTGGAGAACATTGGAAATTTAACTAGCAGTTGTAGCGGATCACTGTCGCCTGATTGAAATTTTTTTTAATGAAAAAAAAATCCAATACATATATCCCTCACAATATAGAGGTGTCTATCTCATCAGTTAATATGACTTTAGATATTGTATTCTTCTCTTGTATCTTGATATCTAACCATCATTTCAAACTTTTGAAGCTACAATCCTTCACGTTTATTGCTGTATTTAAGGAAAATTGACAGCATTTTTTATCTAAATTAGAGACTATATGAACCGCTTTATAATATAGTATAAAACTTAGGTTATAGTAACATTAAAATGCCAATATGCCACACACAAAATATTCATCATAGTACTCAAACAAAAGCTTTGTAGTGACACATTATGGTATTATGGTGACACACATCTCCCACAACCTATGACATTTCTTGCAGGAATTTACTCACTCAATCATTATCTTCACGCTTGTTTCCTTTGTTACATACGTTTCCCACAAGGCTCTTGCATTAGGAAGATTCCATTTCTCAGACTTAAGTAGTTCTCTGAAAAAGGAAAGTCGGGAATTGGAAACAAAACATCTATCCAAGACTAGTTTATTAAGAGTTTATTGACAGTTTTTTTCTGGTATGGTTTACTCTTATGAATATATTTTTCTCATAGAGTTCCTTATCATTTTAGCTTTCATTTTAATTGATAAATACACATTTTTCACCCATTTGCCACAAAATATTTTGGAGGACAGTTACTTGTAATTTTTAAACGAGTTGTTACGTGATGTACCTATAGTTTATCGATGAGTATATAATATCACTTATACCAGCACATTAGCATAATTTTTATGAGAGAATTATTGGTTTCGATTACATATCCGCTTCAAATTACTCCTCTTTCCTTTTTAGCGTCATGTTATAAAATTTGTTTTACCTGGTAGGAAGTATTTATCGGCCCAATAACGAGTATACCCTTCTTCCTCTAAAACACTCTCCGATTGCAGTGATTTTCCAGTTGTTCTGAACAGTAAAAATTGCGTCCATTTTGTTCCCTTTTGGTTGTTTGCTCATTTTCCAAAAACTACAATTATGAACCCGAAAAGCAGCGGCTTGTTTCGGCATTATAACGGAAAATTTGAAAAATTTTCTCCTTAAATAATGTTTTCAATTTAACTAACATAAATGAAGATTTATATTTATGATAAAGCTTGACTTAACCAGTCCGAGATATAAATACAGTTTTTTATATTGCTCTTTTGGCTTGCTTCAATTAAAAATTAGTGGATTATATAAATCGAATAGCCAAGGAATGTTTAAACGAAAAATATAATGCCACTTTTTTCTTGATTTAAAAAATATCCTTTGAGTATAACTATAATAAAACAATGACAATATCAAATATTAAACATTCTTTTTCTTTATCTAAGTACCCTGAAATATATGGATTCACCATAGTTGTGAAATGCGTTGGTGTATACGACAAACTTACAGATATATTCTATTTAATGATGTATTACCAGACTCATTTAATTGTTCATAATCTGTTTAGATAGAAAACCGACTATATTTTCATTGCCTCAGTATATCAGATAAAGGGTAAGTTCACTTTATTTCTAAAGCAGTTTAACCCAGAAACATGTACAAGTAGTTTAATAATATATTTTTAACAACAGCAAGTAGATTAAGAAGGTTGAAAATGGATATTTGTTCATATTGTGTTAGTTTTCCTGATTGTTTGTCTATGTTAGAATTTTCATCCATATAATGATGATTTCGTCGTCCCAAAAATTTTTTATCTACATCAAGTGCCGCAAGGTTAGCTCACGCAAAGTTCAATTATGGGGACGTTTTTTTGTTTTCTCCTTTCTCTTTGTCCATAATTCTTTCATTCTTTCTGAATAGGCTTTACTTCTTTTATGAAACTAAGTTGTTCGAGCCTTCTTCCGTATATCCACCTGGCAAATAATCCAACCTTCAACTTTCCGACGAAAAAGCATTCTACAATAAATATCTTTTTCCGTTACTCCGGCTTCTTTCATGTCTTCTCTAACTATAGCGAATTTTGTAACCTCAATTTTAGCTTTACTTCGGTATTCGTAGAATTCCGTAATTTGCCTTGTTATTCTTCTTGCGTTCATTACTTTGGCATGCTCAAGAAAATTCACCATACCCTTCCTATAACGGTATATATGTATGCATATTTTTTATTTCTTGATTTTCTCCTGATATTGTGTTTCTTCATGATTGGGTAATGGCCTAAATTTTTTCTTATGAATCTCTATTTCACCTTTGGGATTATTTTGGTTGATAACTACTTTCTGGTATCTAAATTTCGTGTGTTTAAATCTTCATTTTTTGTTGTAGACATTATGCCTCTCTAAGGACATTTTCCATTTTTTGTCATCAGATTTTATTTTCAGCCTTTTCTTGGACGGATTATTGTATGGTGCAGCCTAAATATTTAAACTGAGGAGCTCTTTTGATTTTTTCATTTTTTCCCATACGTTTGGGTGCCAATTTGTTGCTGGTCACGTATACAATTTTTTTCGAATGAAATTTGGAGACCCAATCTTTCAGCGGTTCCTTTCGCAATTTCAATTTTTTTCTGGGTTGCGGCTAAATTCTGACTCAAGATCGCCGCATTGCGTTCAAAGAGCAAAAAGTCAGTGCTTTCCAGTGCCATTGGTTGATCAATTATTTATTTATTATTATTAAGTTACAATTTTTTCACGCCATTCTAATACACTTTATAGGTGACAAAAGAAGAGTAACCAAAGAGGCAATCCTCATTCCATTAGCCAGGAGGATGGCTCAATTTACACCTGGTTTAATTTTCAAAGCTTCTGAAATTTTGGTGAGAATCTCTCGGGTTTCCCACCGGGTCAGGTTTTTCATAGTTTCCTCCAACGTTTCGATGTGCGAATGTCCCATCATCTACAGGTATCCGGGAGTCAAAGACTTGGATTCCAGGATCCCTGAAGAAGATGCGCGAGTCGCAAATCGAAACGTTGGAGGAGACCATGGAAAACCTCTCCTGGTGTGATACCCGAGAGATTTTCACCGAGATTATTCGCCGGGAAAAACACTAGATCATACATCGTACTGTAATTTCACTCATAAATTGAACTTGAGATTTTGTGTCTGATAACGGTAGTCTTTTGATTGCAAGAGATTTCTGATGTAACTCTTGCTCTTTCATGTTTGGAGGTGTGATTCGCAATCAACAAATTCGAAAACTTTTTAAAATGAAAAAAGGCACAACCGGTTTAACCGTTGTACATATTTTCGTGTTAAATATTTGAGGTTTTTAATATTTGTTCCAAAGTCAGCATGATATATAAATATTTTACGTTCATTTCTTGTAATGCTTGGTCAAGGCGACATTAGATAAGAATTTAGTAAGTGATAGGAAAGAGGAATTATCCCCTGTAAAACTGTTTTGTTTATCTTATTTAACCATCCAATACGGTCACCTAAGTTACAAATGAGTTTCAGGTCTCTTGGTGTCGGAAACCCATCATATTGTTTTCTTTATTTTTAATGGAAGCCACTAAAATTCTTAAATAAGTTTTATTTAATGTGTACTTTAAGTATATATTTTATACAAATACAATTATTAGATATTTCCTTAAGTTATGCATTAAATATACGATACAATCACATACATCATCTACCACTTCTATTCCAGCAGATATTCTGTTCGATCCATCGTCAATGATATCTTATTCTTCCACAGTTTCTCAAAGTTGAAAAATTCTTTTAAATAACAATCGCTGGCGTATTTATTGAGTCCACATTCTCAAAAGGGAGTCTGACGGAGAGGTTAAGTTTTTTCCATCAGTACGGTCGGTTGGTGTTCGACACCAAGAGCTCTAAAAATGTATTTTTTTACCACAGAATAAATTTAATGGTACTAAATTTGCTTTCAATACACTCTAAATACCTAAAATTGCAGCTACTATTGAGGTGTATGGAGGAAACGACGAATATTGCATTTCTAAAATACCCACCTACTTGCCCATTACTTACTCCGTAATGGCTAATGGCTTAATAAGAGCACTTTTCCATTTTGCTAAATTTTTTAATAAATTGTTTGATTTCTTTTATAAATTTTGGACCTGCTGATTTCAAAAGCTCTCCGACAATTCCATATTCATCAGATTCTTTGTTGTTTTTGAGAATTTTTACTTGTCCAATGATCTCTTTTCCATCTGGTGCTTTAGAATTTGGGATGATTTCAGTGGAATTTCTTACGGAGATCTCACCATGAGCTCTGGGCAGTTTAGGAATTTATCATATTAAGTGAGTTCTTTGATGTTTTCTCGGTTTTTAAGAGCTAATTTGCCGTTTTTCTTTTTGAAGGAAAGAGCTCTTGAAGACTTTGGATTGGCACCCAGTAATTATTGCTCTGAATGTTTTATCGGTATTTCTTATGCCGTTGTACTTTTTCTTCTATATTTATAGAGGTTGACGGATATCATATTTTTTGCCTGATTAATTTTCATGTTTTTTTCAAGCTACCAAAACATTGTGTGTACAATTTTGTCACATACAATGTGCACTTTTTGACTTTTCTAATTTTTGAATGCCTGGATTTGAACGCCTGTTCACACCCTTCGTTCCACCTAGGAGGTTCCTTTCGCATTTATAGGGAAATTAAACTTTGGGTTTTTCCATAATTTTTGTTGATCAGTAGCTGTAAATTTTCTATTTGCTTTCTTGTCAAACTTAACGACTAACGACGGTGGGATTTTTACAGTGACAAATTTTGAAATAATTATTTCTTTTTGATAAATTACTGGAGTTGAAATTTCAGTATGATTCTGCTTAGACAGCGGTCTGTGTCAATTTTGCTCTTCTTCAGACCATCACGTTCAAAATTTCATAGTGATTTTGTCGGTAGACCACAACATGATCTATTTAGATTTCTTTTTGAAAGTAAATATAATTTGAATTCATCAATTTGAAATAAAAATGTATTAGTTTGAATATATACTCCATGATCGCATTCTGACCCTTTACAACCGTTTTCAATCGCTCGGAGAAAATCTTACTTCCCAGTAGTTATTTTTTCCCAGTTTTTTCAGTTCCTTTCCCACCATTGTTCATCTTGAATTAACTATTTTAGCATTTTTACCTTCAGCACCCTAAAATACATTGTATTTATATATTTTGTGCCTATAAATAAATATATATGTTTATATATATATACAGTTATATATTCAATTATATACACAATATGTGCATACGCACACGGGTTAAAAATAAAAAATAAGGAAATGAACATTAATACAAAGAATGAACATACAATATAGCTAGGAAAATGGATCTCGGATTAGGATAACGTTTTTCTGTTTGGAATCATCGTTTTTGGTCGATCAGGTACACTTTCGTGCAGTCAGTCAAAATGTAACGGTATTTTTTTCAGGTTTTATTGTAATCAGTGTACTCATGAACTACCCTTTGCCTTTATATTTTGTTTCAAAGGGGATGGGGTTTTATTTGGACGCGTTCTGGGACTATAATTCCACTTCTGAGCAACGGTCTGTGTCGATGGATTGCTTTCTTTTCTCGATTGAGGAAGAAGGAATTTCGAGCAACCGCTGGCAACAGTCCGTGGCAGTAACGGAAATAATGGGTATTCTGAATGATCACTGAATGGAATTTTCCTCTGGAATTTCTTTCTGGCCAGAACGATACAGAAGAGTTTTTTCCACCACTTTTGAACGCGAAGGACTCAGGAAAGGGAAAGCATTCACCAGTGTTTTCACCCGTGGATATAAAGAACAAGATTGCGCCGTGAGATGGAATTTAATATAGTTCATCTTACGACCACGCTTTCAAATATTAAAGTATTTTTTCGAGTACAAGTAATGTTTTATAAATGCTTACCTTTTAGCTTAAAATAATGTTATTTAAAAAACATTAAATAACTTTTTGTCCTGTATAAATTGTAAACAAGCGAATTTTTTCAAATATATACGATGAATACAACTTTAATTTAAAATATTTTATATTATAAATTAAAATTTTAAAACACTTACATCATTATATATTAAATCCATATACCCTAAAAGTGCATTGTGTATTATCATGAACTCCTAAACTGGGACCCAAATTGTCTTCCTAGTATGCGCTCAACTGCGAGCGCTGCTTTTAATTATCTACGACTGCTGTGAATATTTATTTTTGGTATTTTAAATTAACAGTTCCCTCCATAAAGTATTTATTCAATTTAACATACTGAAAAAACACCTGTGTGGATATAGAGAACAACAATATATACATAAACAAGGGGTGTTGCATCTAGATCTAGATTAGATGACTTTTCATATTGATTTTTTTCATAAAGATTTTAATCATATTATACTAGATCAAAATGGCGGAGCCAGAAAATATAATTAATGAAATGAGAATATTAATAATTAATAATAAAAATTAGTTTTAAATGCTTCTGCCAAGCAACGTAATCGTCATAGGATAATTATGAGCTCAAGGCTGTTACACTATTCATTTGCAGGGTACTTCTGAAATTCTCTGTCGAAATTATTATAAAATATTATCCCAGAAATCAATTCAAAACATCTGTTTTTAAATATGTAACTGTGAAGCATTTTATGGTATAAAGCCATTAACTAGTATAATAGTTTTGATTACAGAAAGAATAAGAATATTGTAAGCGGTTCTGCATGAAATAATTTAATAGACTTAGTTAAAAGGGTTTTATTTTCATGGAATTGAGTTTAAACATAAGATTTAAAAAAATATATTTTTAAAAATTCTATGAGGCAACAAATGTTAAACACACAAATTAAACCATTTTGAGGTGTCTTGATAACTGATTTACACGGGGTCCATTAACTTGATAAGTCCATAACACGGGGTGTGTGAGAAGAAGAAATTAACTGCGTGAGAAATGAACGCTCCTAAATAATTTTAATCATTTTATACGCATTATTATTATACGCATACGCATTATACGCATACGCATCATATACGCATACGCATTATTCGCATACGCATAAAAATATTAAACGCATCATATGAGTGTAAATTTTAATAAGTTAAATATATAACTAGCATTATCTTAGGTAAGTTACTTAAAGTTGAATGTTAATTTATTAAAATAATACAATGTGAAACATGAAAAAATAAATTATTTAAAAAGCTACCATTTTAATTTAAAAATACTATCTTTGTAACTATAAATTTTGCAATATTGATGTGATTTAAATGAGTGTAAACCATAAGTAAAGGAATCTAGTGACGTTTTCGTAAAATATAATGAGAATTTTCATAATATATTGCAAAATTTTGGAATAGGTCATATTATTCATCATTTGGGGAAGAAAGATTTGAAGTGGTTCAGATACTTAAGGATACATATAAAAACCTGCCAAATGGTAAACTAAATAATAATAACACAGAAGCATAGAGTTTTAAAAAAATAATCAACCTTCTTGGAAATACTTATCAAGACTTCTTTCATGGATGATAGTTTTTAGAATTTTCAGGGTTTGCTTCCTGATGTTGACGCTTCTCTATTTAATAATTAAAAGCATGAAAATTAATAGTAAGCCTAATTCTCTTTCTTTCTGTGTAACTTTAGCCATTGTAATAATTTATTGCAACAAGCGACATTAATATGCATTAAATTTATACTGTACAAATTTACAGCGATATAATACGATATACATTACGTGGCATAATATATATAATTGGAAAAACACAATGAATAAACACAGAAAAAATAAATATAAGACGAAACACTCATTTATTTAAGACATTAAAACTTCAGACGGACACTCTTTCAAAGTTTCAGTTTGATACTTTTGTGTTAGGAACACAAATCCATTTCACCCAGTATCAAAACACAGACGTAAAGAGACGATTACAAAGACTTAGACTATTGAAACAAAACTACTAGATTTTACATTAATGTGTGTTAATGTGTTATGTAAAGCAAAACTTAATAATTATAATCTATTTATTATTTAAAGGGTGGAATTTTAAATTATTTTTAGTGTACGTTAAAAATCAATATAAATATAATATCAAAGAAAAATATATCCAGAACATGAGATACAGATACACTGAATAGGTCCATGTTACTTCATATATTAAAAAAGTTGAGACAAATTACAAACTAACACATCATATTTACTTGCTGCTTAGATAGACATCAATGGAATAGTTAAGGTTTCTATGGAGAAGAAATGTCTGAACTTTTGGTTTAAAAACATCAACTGATTTTATATTTTAGGTAACATATTATAAATTCTTATGCCCATATCTCCTGGTCCCATTTTATAGGTACTCTTTACAACAGTAGTTTAATATATTTAATTTTAGTTTAATATTACTTTTCCACTTTTTCGGTGGAAAAGTGCAGTTTTTATTCTCATTATTAATCTCTTCCTCCACATCTTCCT
>WURS02025624.1:0-11789 GCA_011762765.2 Rhinocypha anisoptera | reverse complement strand
AAACACAACATCCATGCCCTGGGCGGGATTCGAACCCGCGACCTTTGGGTTAGCCGGCGAGCACGCTACCCACCAGTTTAACCCGGTCGGCTCGACTCACTGAACCATCATCAATTACAAGATAAAGGTCTTCTACCTGATGAGTCGAAACGGCCGTTGTATTAATCTTTATTTTGTGGAAAAGTGCTACGTTTTTTTTTTATTGTGAGTTCCACATCATATGAGACCACACCAGTCTGAAACTGTAGTTCTTATTCGTAATACCTTGTGTAACGACTCTGCATCCACTCTGCCGGACTCGTTATCTCGGTTATTATTCCCCTTATCTCCATCACTTCGAAATGAACGTCTATGGATGAACTAAGGAGAATAATTGAATTCCAATTAGAATAGAGCAATCGTATGTATTAATAGAAAGCGACATTTATGCAACAGCCAAATTTAAGTCTACCATCAAGTATTTGAATACATGTATGAGATGTAATGGCACCTTTAAATTTAACATAAAATAATCAACGTTCTACTTTACCTTTTTATTTTCCTATTTATTTTCTCTCCTACGTTCCCACATTCCTCAATTATGCGCCCTACTCGAGTGAATTAGGTAAATAATTACGCTACTAACTTCGCGTAGAGACGCGATTTGAGGCGCGAGAATCAACAACATGGCGATTGCGCGAGTTTGTGACAGCTGAGAAACAAATGCTCAAAATTTGAGAAGAGCAGTAAAAAGAAATGGGAGCTAAAATTTAGTATTTAAGATGAATAAGATGGCATTTGAAACTGAGAGTCTTGAGGTATCTTTTATTTTTACATCCCGATGGTCTAATATGCCAAAGAGGAATCCTAATTATCAACTTTAGTCATAAGTGAACAATTGTGCTTTTGCCATAACGTCTTGCCATTTGTCGTAGCGGTCCTAGCCCTAAGCTCAGGTCCTAGCAAAACGGTTTATAGTAACAGAAGTAAATAAATGCATGCTTTCCCATAAAACAAGATTCTGTGGAATAGCATAGTTTATTTTAAAAATATACTCGCATAATGAAAAATGCCCTCCGTTTGACGCCGTGTACGTCCCAACTGTATGAGCGTTTATTCTTGATTTGAAATGTTTTAACTAACATTTTCCCTAAGATGGTACACGAAGATTTGGAACCACCTTTTGTTCCAAATACGGCATAGACAACGAGAAATAAACCCTCCGCTCCATTTCCCCATGTCATTTCCTCATTTACCCCTCTGATGAAGCATATTCCTCAATGTAAGCACAAATATATATTGCTCTGAAGTGTGCTCAGCTTAAAAATGGTTCGGTGAAAATGATCAACGTGGATGAAAAGTAATATTTCATTTGGATACAGATAAAATATGTGTGTTAATGAATGGACGATACCCCATTTCTAGATTAGAATTATCTTTCGAAAATTCTGTTTTATTCAATTGTAAGCAAACAAATTTTTATTTCTTATAATACGAGCACCGGGTCTCCGTGACATACATCTCGTGATCAAAACATTTAGATTGAATATTATTATAGCCAGAAAGCCTTCTATTTCATTCAAGACTGCGTTTTAATCTGGCGGTTTGGGCTCTCGGGTCTGAGGATACTTTCAAAGCCATTCGAATTGAAGGATATTAGAACTTAAGACTTTAGTAGGACGAGATATCAAAACCTCGATTCTCAAAACCTCCAGGGTTATTAAAGTAGAGGTGATCTAATTGAGCTTTGGAAAAAGAAAGTGAAATATTTAGTTGTACATATGATGGAATAAATAGGAAGAAGACTAAAATAATAGTATGTGGAATAATGATGATGAGTGCATATGCCTCATTACAAAGAGCGAAATTAGAACAAATGGATTCCTTCACCGGGGAAGCAGGATAACATGGGTTGGAAGAAGATCTACGGATATCAAGGATAGGAATTCAAGGAATCAAGATACAACTCCCTTTCTTTGTAATCTTCAGTCGTTTCTGGTTGTCCCAAAAATTTCCCACCTAGTGCCGAAAGAGAAATTCTCAATGATTCGTAAAGTAATCTGAACGCAATTGTATCATCAGCTTAGGTATTTAGTCGTTGTATACACCTTCTCTTTTTTCACGTCCTCAGGATTTTCAAAGTTGCTGATCATTGGGGCTCTGTTTCAGTGATCAACGCATGATCGTCATTCCATGGTCTCTTGAGACTATCAGTTTATTAAATTAGATTTTATTCAAGTACCAGCTGATATAATGCCACTACGCCCGTAAGAAGGATTATGTTGGTTGTTATCACATTAATATTACAAAAAATCATTTCAGTGATTGCCGAATGAAACTTAATTAACAAAAATCAGCTATTAAATTTCGTTTCTTACTGCTTCTTTTTATATAATTTCCCTAACTTCCCTCAGCTCAATGTATCCAATTCACTTCAATAATTAAAGTCCGAATCCTGATTTTTTATCATCTTCTTTGCTGATCTGTCTGTTCAATGATTTCGTGTGATGACGACCGCGGAAGCCTTGTCGTCCCAACTGATAGTCATGAAAATAGCTTCAGTAAATTATGTACCGTACTTGCCAAGAAGAATAATTTGCAATTATCCAACCATTTTTTAAGGGAAATTCAATGGAGATGCCCCCCTATTGTTTTACAGATACGAATACCTTAATGGAGATCAGATGAGTTTTTTTATTATTACTCAATTTTCCACACACACACAGCATTAAACCAATGACAGTAACGCAGCATAACAACGAATAACACCTATTAGTACATCTATCCAGCTCAAGTAGGAGGATGCAAATCCACCTAGCCGGGATTCGAACCTGAAACTTCTGGATTGGTAGACGAGGACGTTACCCCGCTGCCTCCGAGGCTGGCGATTCTGGGCCAGTATTTCTCAGTCACCTCACCTAGGAAAAGGCTCTGCGTGGACTACGTTTCGCCTGGCTCCAACAAATTGACATGGTATCTGGAGTGGGTGACCCTATCAGGAGCAACCCCATCATTGTTCCCGCCACCACCACCCTAAGGGTCATTGGCACGCCCAAGGTATTCATTCCACCATGTCAAGTTAGCCAATAAGAAGGGAAATGGTATGCTACAATGTTTTTTTAGTTGATAATAATGACGCACCCGAATATTTTCATAAAAAACAATTATTACTTTTTAATATTTCTCTTTTAATAATAATTAAAACAATTTACTCTAAGAATAAAGTATGCTACTATGAATTACCTGCTCTATCGTTTACCTTGTAATAAACAAGATTGGAACAGAGACAAGCAGGGAGGGAGGAAGGACGGGAGGGGGAAGGTGAGAGGGAGGGTGGGAGTGAGTGAGGGGGAGGGTGGGAGGGAGTGAGGGGGAGGGAGGGAGGGAGGGAAGGAGAGAGAGGGGGAGGTAGGGATAGGGGAAGGTAGAGAGGGAGAAAGAGACATCTGGCAACAGGGCTCATCTCTTGCTCTCTCTCTCTCTCTCTCTCATTGAGCTCATTGAGTCGAAATTCGAAGACGTGATTCTCAATCAAAGACGAACAGAGTATAAAAGTCTCTTGCTCGTCTGCAAAACTACGGATGTGGTCAGGGGGATGGAGGGGGAGACTCTCGGGAGGGTGCGCGGGAGAATCGGAGAGTCCCGTTCGGATCGAGGGAAGGGAGGCGGAGGGGAGGGGAGAGAGGGGGTCGAAGGGGAGACCGCTGAGTGGCGGACCGCGGCTGCGAGGCAAAAGGCCTCTCACCGCATCCCCTCTCCCGTGCTAGCACAGATCGGTGAAACCGGTTCTCCTTGGCAACCACCACATCGGCCTCCCCCCCTCCCCTCCACCTGTTCCGTCGAGTGTTCCGCCGCCGCCCGTGGGTGTTCCCCCTCTTCGCAAGGAACTCTCGCGAGCGTCGATAGAGGGCGGGGCCGTGCGGGGGCGGGAGTCCAGTCGCCGCGGGGGGTGGGGATGTGCCGTCATCTCATTTTATAATGTCAATACATCAGGCGTTAATAGATTTCCAAAAGAGGATGTGATACACTCGGCAATGAATGCTGCGCATAAAATTACATACGTTCGTAATCAGTGGACCAGGTCATGAAATATCACCACACGATAACCAATACAGGAACAGCACCAGATAAGGGGTACAGGGTCCACATGGCGTAGATGCTCTAAAAGGTAATCGAACTAAGAAATAAAAGGTGATATCGATAGAATTCCGAAGTAGTGAAAGGGGTTGTGAATGATTGAAGAAAATGAGAAAACCTTAAAATAGGAATCAGGACGCATGTGGAGGGGTAGATATGAACGGAATATTTGAGGGAAATAACAAAACATGTTTCGCAGGAGGGATTAGGAAGAGCGAAGGGATTGGAATAGTATAAATGTGAACGTAGGGAGAACGACGTACTTACGTAAGAATAGTAGCACGAGGGAAGAGTCTGACGGGGGGAAGGAAGTGGACAGGGGGGAGGAGCGGTGTGATTTCTCGGAAAATTAAAGAATGTGGGGGAGAAAGGTGCCCTCTGCGGCAAGGTGAAAGGACTTCCGGGAATAAGCAAGGAAGAAACGGGACACATTTTGGGGATATTCCGGAATGCTCCTGTTAGAAACAAAAGAGATTCGTGGGAGATGGCAAGAGTGTTTGGAGGATCTGTAAGGCAAGGAAATTGAATCCCCCGCTTAAATTTGTAAGGAAATCACATGGTAATAGCGTAGGTTCAGGTAGGAAGAGAATTATTTTAGAAACATAAGTACAACAAGACATTATAGTTCGATAATTTTCCAGTAGAATAATTGAAATCCTTAGTGAAATGTGGGTGGAAATGATTCTATGAGCTCTTGTGGCACACATTTTTGAGAGAGGTGTCTGGCTAGAAGTCTTCATTTGCTTGAGATTGAAATCCGAGCTAAAACGACAAATGCAACCACATGTGAGTGCCGTAGGACTAATAGTGTGACTTTTAACGTTGTTATGGCAATACTGACTTATAGTCATCACTTCATGTTTGAGAAATAAGATGAGTAAGTTGTAGTAGATGAAGTGATAGACGTGATTTCGTTACAGTTATGATAATACTGACAGGAAGGAATGCAGTGTGGACTGAAAGCATCTTCCCGTATTTTCGTGGATGTCAAGAAAGCATTATAACCTGGGAATAGTTGTTGGAAGCACAAATAAAAATTATGACTGTGGACTTGATAGATAGGTCACTGATTAGAAGTAAAGTCAACGGTTAACAATCATGTACGACTTTGTGGAAATTCATTTTCGTTCAAAGAAAGAAAACTTTTTCCTCCAATATGAATTATAATTTAATAGGTAAATAATAAATAACATAAATTATTATTCAGATTTTGAATTGCATCGTAGGAAAATAGAAGTGAGTGTTCCTCCTTTGAACACTAATGTGGAACCTAATCGTAGTTGGGACAGCAGCAGAAGTGAGGCAGCGGATGGGTAATCTGAATGGGCGATGACAATACGCTGCTTGATAATGACGATGCGCTTGAAAAGTATATCGGTTCGTCAGTTACCACTGCTCCTTCTCCTGTTTGCGCATGAGTAAAGAATTGACTTGGAAATTTATGTGAAAATCAATATCAATTGGGAAATATGTGATGTAATTCCACAAATCGGAGCTACTCCAATGTCTCGATATCTGCGTAAAAGCCGCCGCAAAGGCGTGTGGCAGGGGGTGGGTGCACACGAAGAACGCATTCCCACAAGCACACATATCTAGTTATTTAGGACTACATCACCTAATTGTGTGAAAAAACATAAAATGATTTGTACATGCAAGCATGCAAGATCAATTTTAACAATTATGGAAAGGTATGACACGCTTGCAAAGAGACTAGGAACTACGCTACCTATTCTCCTAATTTCCCTCATCACGACATCAATCATGTCTATTCTCTTCTCTAATCAAACGAGGAAAATTTATGAAATTTTATATTTATACGTTATACAGTCCCTCACCGATTTGGTGCGTGTGGTCTGATCTACCGTAGTGAAATGAGGCTTGTAATGTGACCTTAATCTCTTCGCTGGGGTGAGTGTTGGGCCGCAACGACGGTTATGGTCATTTAGCACCTCTTAATATCATAGAAAAACCCCTTATCTGGCCGAACACTACACCCATGCCCTGGACGGGACTTGAACCCGCGACCTTTCCTTCCCTGAGGGTGCGTAACAGCATTTTTCCACCACCTCAAAAGAATAAATGAAAAAAATAAGCCGGCGAGCACTCTACCCCCAGGTTAACCCAGTCGGCTAGTTGGAATTATCAACCTATACGATTATATCTAGGAGTGTACACGGCGTGTGTGACATAGTCCCACCCACGTTTCCTGATTGATACAAATGTTTATAGTTTATTATTTCTGCGTCTCTTCCTGTAAGCTATGTAAAATTTCAAGCTGCCTCTCCCTAGCTTGAAAGCTGGCGACGTCCCTGAATTGTGGTAGACCAGGGAACTAAGATTTCTCAACTGCCTACTTACGTTTATTTAATTAAATGAATTTCTCTTTACGCCCCCCACATGTTCTCCAACTCCTTCCACCTGCCCAACTCGCCTGCTAATATTACACCTTCTAACACACTCTTCAACATCTCATCACCAATTAGTAATTCTACATCCACTTCATTCTTATTCGGATTTCACTGGGATTGTCCTCCGTCAACATGTCTATAAACTCTTCATTAATCTTCCTTGCCATGCGTTAACTTTCTCCATAATACTCTACACCCACAAATCAAAAAAGTAATTCATCCTTTTTTCTCAATCACCAGATTCTTCGCTTGTAATATTATACTAAGCTCAGTGTTGTACCCTCGTTGATCAGTTCTTTAGTTCCTTCCAATGTAATTCACAAATTTCTGCTTGCGCCCCCCTAATTTGTTCTTTCCCAATTTGGTGATTGACTTTGGCCATTTATTTCTCAAGAAATATATTGCTTTCGATTCCTTAGGAATACTTTCCATTCGGTTAACCCCACAGTGTACTTAAAATAATTCAATACAGGACTGCATGATTAGCTGATTTACTAAAGGGCAATGGATCATCCCTAAATCCCTTCTATTAACTGTTTGCATACCAACCTTGATTCCCTGCTCCATTCCTTGCAATAGCTCTCGTAGCATAACCTCCGTCGATATACAATGAACAATCAGGCGCTAGACCATATAACTACAGCCTAGATTATGGTATAGTACCTCTCTTACACTCATACTTAGCACGGCCTATTCCGATTCTCTATACCCTACTCTTGCTTGTGCTGTCTGACACATATTTAGGTTTCTGAATCGTCACGTATCCCTCCAATCTACGTCGATATTTTTAGTGCCATCATAAACTTTCCCCACCATGCTCATTCAAAGGCTTTTTCGAAATCTACGATTCATGAAAAGAAATCTGGTTTTACTCCAGATTCCTTTCTATCAACGTCCCCATTACCGCAATGGCACTGCGCGTACCTCTTTCGTAAAACCTAACTGATCTTCATCCAGGTACTTATTCGACATATTAGTATTTGATACTTGATTATTTACTTGTGATAAATTTCTGATAGACTGACAGGCCTGGTGGAAAAAGGAAAACCAAAGGAATACCGTGTCGTCACAGGAGAGAGTAGGCATGACAGAGTGTATTGATGATTCTCAGCACTACTTGTGACATTAGGTTGAGGGTCCTCCAGTCCTCACAAACTGTCGTCTTGGTCTCATACGGAATGGAAAATAATATGAACCTAAAGAAGTATTTTGGCCAGACACCTATCCTCATAGTCACTACGCATTAGTCCATAGAATCCCTCTCTCCCCCCCAAATTTTCACAAGCACTTAATCATCTCCACTTGAATATTATCCACACCTGTTGCCTTAAATCATTTCTTTTTCCTTCATTTTCATTAAATCTCTGTGATTAGGATACCGGGACCCACGCTAATTGTGTCGGGCCGAGTCGACCTAGTTGACCGGGTCAAGTTGACCTGACGTAAGGACGGAAGGCGGACGACGAATCCTCCTAGAGAACAACCGTTCATTATTCTGACCCCGAACGATACACTAATCTATTCCACCTTCCGCTTCTAAATCCAGATGCTTTGTCTTGATATTATTAGGTACCGAATACTTTACGTAAGCATTTTATCCATCTCTCCTGAATCGTTTCATTGGTTCTGTCAAGGGTTCTCCTTCATTATTACCTATGATGAATAAGGTCTGCGTATTTTTTTCTTAGGGTAATTCTTTCACCTTCCTGTGTTCAGAGAGAAAGGAACTCCCTCCCCTCACTGCAATGAATATGTGTACATTTCCACACGCCTTTGGGTTTAGTACAAAAAAGGCAGAGTCACACCCTCAACTGTTTTGATCCCCGGTCCTTGGGTTAAAAAATGTAGTTGTTTGATTGGGGAATGTTTAGCGGTCGCTTTTAGGATACAATGGTATTTATGAAGCATTGTCGAGTCGGAGTCAATATGTCGAGTGTTTTAAAATTCAGGACAACGCTTATAGGAGCTTTATCATCTCATGTCGTTCGACAGTAATTGCGGTATTCGAACATCCATTTGGAAGCGGTTTTTCAGCAGCAGGTGGAAGGAAAGAGACGTGTGGTAGTTGGGTATCCAGTAGAGATGGACGATTCCGATTCGATTGACTCGGAAATCGATTATATTAATACGATTCCCGATTATTTTGAATCGATTATTGTGATCCGATTCCCATTCGATTTGTTTCCTTTCCTATTGGATTCAGATCCGATTCAGTTACAATTCCGATTCGAACGGATTTAGAGGATACGATTTTTTGAGTGAATGGATTCACACAATACGATTAGAATCGATTTGGTTGAATCGATTAATTCCTTGAAATAGCCCATCTCTAGTAACTACTGTATAAATGTATAATATCTTGCATGTTTTTTAGTTAAATGTTACCTGATTTTGTTCCCATATGTATTTTCTTTCGTCATTGAATTTTTTTTCATGCAAGTGGTTTCTCCCCATGTTAATTTAGCTAATACGATATATGCATGTGGGAATGAATGCCTGGTGATGACTCACTCTCCCCCTGCCACACGCCCTTGTGACAGCTCGCAGGGTATTTCGTAGACGTATAAGTGCCATTTTTCTCAGTTTCCCTGAGAGTTTTGATAGGCGTTCACACTATTCCTTCCACCGCGCTTCCTTTGCCAGGTCCGTCTTTCACCTCTGGGTTATTCCCTTACGAATCTCGCTTCCTTACCTTGCAGAATATTTTACCTTTCGTCTCTACATTCATCCACATCATATTCTCTCTTTCGCCATCTTAATCATCTCTTCTGTGATCAATGGCTTTATAATTATTCTCCTATTTATCTCTCCTATGGTCGATTTTGCAGCTCACCTTAGTCCTAGTTCAAGATCTTCCCACTTTGCCGCTACGATTCCAGATCTCTTTTCCTCCCTTGGGATTCTATCTAGGTGCACAATGAAATAAATTTGCTATTTTACGCAGGTGAAACATGCAATGGAAAATCGAAAATTTCCTTCGTCATACTCCGTATTCCAACAGGTCATTACGCCTGACTTTGATCCATCTAGGCATCCCAAAATCCTTTTTTCTTAATCTCTTTAAGCCTCTAAATTTCATGTACTGACCCTCATGTAATTTTCTTTAAACTTAATGTAATCCTCATTAGAACTAAGTTGTGGTCTGAATCTACATATGCTACACTTTCAATATTAAGTGAACTTTTTACTTTTCCTATATCGGTGTCTAAGTATAATGAAATCTAAGTGGTAGCTCCCTGCATCTCTCGGCATTTACCTAGCGTAATTAGGTCATTTTTCACGTTTTAACCACTTGTTCGTCATTAGTAAGCTTGATTTTTGTTAAACTAAATCAACATTTCCCCGCTATTTTTTCTTGATCCTAAACATCATTCGGAACCTCATCGCACCCACCACCTCCTTCCCCGACCGACGAACCGCCTCCCTATCTACCTTTACTCTCAGGTGTTTTGTTTCCGAGAGGCTCACGATCACTTCCTGAAATATATCATGTACTGTCTTTGTGCTTCCTTCTCTGCATAACTACGAGTTGGCATGTACTTACATACTTCTACTTAATTTACTGGGCTTGCTGTTATTTAGGTTAATAATATTTTATTAATCACCTTATAGATAACCACTACCCTTTTACATAATTTATTGTTCAGCACCATGGCTGCTATAGTTCTTCTCTCCCCCGCTATGCAATATTCCATAAATATCGCTCCAATGATTCCTCTGTACTTCCATCTCACGTTTTATAGTTTAACCTTCCTATTGTCCTTTCTTTGTGACACTTTATTCCAATCATTTTAGCCCATTTCTCTATCTTTTTATGTTTCTTTTGATTCGATTTTGTAAGGATTTCGTGAGATGACTACCGTGCCTCTCAAGTCGCATGACACGATGGTCATATAGTAGGGTGAGCCCCGTAGTTGCCTGGATTAAATTCCTATATTGAGTCTAGTATCATCCACTTCGGAATAAATAATTGAGGTGGTTTCTGGTTGTCCTCCTCGATAGTGTCGTGATAGACATGGCGTCGTGTGGGAGCAGACGCAGCGTGGACTACCTTTCGTCTGGTTACAACCCTTCGATCTAGCTGGTGTGGAAAATCCTCCAGCCAATACAGCACTAGGGGTCATCGGAACACTAAGTCTTTCCACCATGACAAAGTTATACTCCATGGTGAGGGGCAGAATAAAACCCAAAATAAAACATTGGCATAGAAAGGTGTTGAGCCGTCAAAGTTATCCTGATATTTGCTTTATTAAACCCAAAATAGTAGCTTCAATTATATTTGTTCATCGATAAGACGTATTTTTCTTAAGTATACAGATAATAGTTTCTATATAAAGCTTTCTAACTGAAGAAAAATTTTCCGGTGAGGTTTTTTCTGTTGGTTGCAAAGCGTAACAAGCAGAGGGAATAACACTAGAGAAGGAATGTCTTAATAATTAAAACACATTTTGCTCTGATATCGATGGCATTGAAAGTCATTGGTGCACAATAGATGCAATAAACGGAGAACTTGAGTCTTCGGGACACGCTTCATCACTCAGTAGTCCAAGTGCCGAAGAGTGTCGGAGGTGAATGCAACCTATTGTAACGTGTTAATCAAAAAAACTGTTATGTTGGTGGCATTTCCTGGAACCACTAGGAGCATTCCACATGTTCAACGTCATTCGCGGTATCCAAGAGAGTGTGTGCCATCCGAGGGCAACAATAGACTAAGTATATCCGCAAAATTTCACGCCGAAATTATCACATTCATTAGCGAAGAAATTTGTGACCACAGGACAATTTTTGCCCACCTGTAAAATGAAATTTACTGAACCTTGAAACGAAAACCAAAGACAAAACCATAGCATTATGCAGAAAAGAAATCCATAGAATTTGAAAAAATATCTTAGGAATAATGAGAGTTAAAACATCGAAATCTTGCGATGAAGTTGTCGACACTACCTTGATAAAACAAAGGCTAAAAAGCGATCCCGACTCGTCTGAGTTGCTCAGGTATGCAGGGTACTGATCGGATGTTAAGAGACACCATACAGTTGAATTTGGGTGTGAGGAAATCAATCGCAATCATCACGATTGAAAATCCTACCGTCCCCATGTGAAATTGAAATTCGGATAGGTGGGGTCTTCCGTCTCACCGTCTTCATGGAGCAAATTCTTCAAGCACATCCTCTCGCCGTCGGCAACACCCCTAACCCCCCCTCTTCTCTTCCCTCCATCTCACCCCCTCCCCCATGGGTCCAACTGGGGTGGGAGGGGCACCGC
>WURS02025614.1:0-11789 GCA_011762765.2 Rhinocypha anisoptera | reverse complement strand
GAAGACGATGGCAGAGTACGCCATCGAAACGTCGGCTACTAACGACCTGACCCGGTGGAAAACCCGAGAGGACTTCAATCACTTCTTTTAACCTGCGATCTTGGCCCGTGATCCGCCGCCCTCCGCCGTCGGGACTCCGGATCGGGCCTTCTCCGGAGTCGGTGTCTGGGATGAACGATCCCGATCTATATATCATCGCTCCTGCCCCGCCCCTTATTCCCTCTCCTCCCCTTGACCCGCAGGCGAGTGCCCCGATAAACGCACACACAACGTCTTCCCCCTCCCCCCCACCTTCCTATACTTATTATTATTACAATAACAAATGCAAAAGTAGACCCAAGGTCCGGTGGACAATGCATATTACACATGAAAGTGATAATTACAACAATACATTACATTACAATCTGAATTTAAACTGGATATTTGCCTTATAAGAGATTACTAATTAATCTACGAATTGCATGTTAGCTCATTATACTTCTTTATTGACGCTTGAAAGCCCTAAAATTTTTGGTAAGGGCTTAAACAATTCTCCAGGAAGTTGGTTCCAATCAACGATTGCTCTATTTACGAATGAAAATTTCTTTATAACTGTTTTTTTTTGGCGGGGGTTTCAATTTAATTTTTAACTGACGGTCATTCTTCCCAAAGCAGGCTGGCGCTTTGATTTATTTTTTTTCCTTGACCCTTTTCACATCTCCTCACGGAGAGGTCTCGCCATTTCCGATTTTCCTCTGGCCACTATTCTTCCCTCCGCCCTTTCCACCCCACATGGTTTTTTACAACTTCCCTGCATCGATTTCGTTTTGATTCCACCACCGCCGAGTAATACGTCTCGTGAGGAACCTCAAGGAACCCCCTCCCCTCCATTCATCCACAGAGGACTTTGGAGGTTGACTTAGGAGAGACGCTTGTTTAATACGTAGCGACATTGGCAAGATCAAGAAGATCCTTCGTTTTTTTACATTTCACTCCCCTTCGAGGAGGAGAGGCGAAAGAGAGTGTGAGATAGAGAGAGGGAGAGAGAGAGAGGAGGAACGCGCTGCCTACCAGACGGCACAATCGTTCGTTAACCGGACCCAGGACTGTTAAAGCTGCCGGCTCAGGTGAGCATTCAGTCTGCACTTCTGCGATCACCATCGCGTCTACTATGGGGTCATCCCACAAGGATAAGCACGACCAAACAAAGAAATTCACAAGAACCCAGATAGTAGTTAATTATCTGTGTGCGCCTACTAAGTGAATGCAATGAGGTTCACTTAATAATGAATTTTGAAGCCATATATAGCTTCCGAATAATGTATTACACAAATTCCAGTGTGATGAAATCAATTGGTAAAACAATTGTGCACAAAAGGCAAATTTGTCTTGTCTAGGAGCGAAATTGTCTTTTTTTCTTCCTTTCGCCTCTCTCGCTTATTTAACTCCAAAATAAAAGTCACATCAATTGAGTTTTCTGGGAATTAAATCTAGAACATACGTCTTCATCAGTCTTCACCTCCTACACTCGATCTCTTGCTCATGTGGTGAACCCTCTATTCACCAACGAGTCCAAGGTGACTGAGTAGCCATTCTGCAAAGTGCCAAGGGAGTCACCGGATGGAGAATGAGAAAGTGCTTGTATAGGGAACTTTGTTTTCCTTAAGGCGGGGAAACTGTCCTAAGCGGAGCAAAACTTCTTAAGGAGGTCGAACGTATTAGGATGCAAAAAAACTATTTAAACACGTTGCTTCATGAATCCCAGAGATATTAGTCCTACCTGTGTTTATCGTGGATTCAATTTAAGGTTGAGTCTTCGAAGAATATTTCATTCGGAGACAAAATTGACGCACAGTCCTGTCTTCAGAGAGAGAGAGAGAGAGTAAGAGAAGCCAATAAGCGTGGAAGAAAATGTAAAGAGAGGGAAGGAAGGGATCAGGGATTAATAATAATATACGAACTAACAGGGCTCTCAGAGGCAAGATAATGAGAGATTCGATGAAAATTATCAGGATTATTTGTTGTGGAAACGATTGAAAGGTGTATTAAAGAGTAAAGTGACTGATTTGAGGTACATGCCAATGTGAAATTCAAACGTGGGTCAAAAAATCAGCTGTGCGGGTAGAGAATCAGAGAACACATTCGGTTGAAAGGATAAGAATTGAAGTCCTCAAAAACTCCTTTTGATATATAGATTTTAAAAACTGCTCGCAGGTTCGAATCCCACCCAGGGCATGGAATGTTGTCTTTTTTAGAAACTAATTTTCTTGAACAGCTACAGTCAGCCAGGGCATTAGGTCGTAAAATGATATGCCAAAACCAAATAACAAAGTTACCTATGAATTAGGGGATAATACTTAGGAGGAAAAAATTATGAGAATAGGAGAGGAGGAAGTAAATAAAATAATTTTAGGTGGATTAGGCAAACAGGCAGATAATTGACTTATATCTCTTGGTGGATTTAACGTATCAATGGAGATGTGAGATGCATTTGAGAGTAAGACGAGAAATGTTTCATTTTGGGAAAAGAGAAAAGTAAATGAATTGAGTGAAGTGGATCTATGGATCATAAATTATTGGTCAGTTGTGCTTTGCTAATCAATTATATAACGTGGGGCTCTTCATGAGTCTGGCAAGATAAGAATTTGTAAAACAATTGCTTGGAAAAATTGGCAATTGCTTGTATTTGGAAAACAATTGCTCAGCATCAGATGAACTGATCGAGTGAGAGATGAGGACATCTTGAGGGGTTTAAATTAAATTTTGAGAAGCCTAATCAGATAAAAGAGAAATAATCGTATAGTCCATGTACTTACTATTATGAGTGATAAGTAGTATCTAGTTACTTAAGGTTTGCATAACAGACATAAATGTTACTGAAATGAATAGAGGAGTAATAATACTCAAGGTCGCGAGAAAATTGCCCTCAGTTAAATGTGTAGCACTTTTTAAAGGAAACATGATGTCTGAAACAGGGTATTAGACAATACCTGAATGGCACACTGAAGGGCATGGGGGACTGTCATTATTTTTCCAGACGGCTTAATATTAACTGATGCATTGATAAAAGTTAATGTAAACTTAGATTTTAATGAAAATGACTATATTTTGTATAAACTATGGAATTAGATCGTACGGGAAATTTTGTGGAAAATAAAAAAACATGTACTATTATTTTTATATTTACATCTTTTCATGAAATTTCAAGTGTACCAGTAGTTTGGGAACGGTAAAACTGGCCCGAGTAATATAATATCCATTAGAAAGATCTAGCCTGCAGAATTGTTGAGCAATTCCGTAATTATTTGAAAAAATATTACCAATTCTTATCTTGCCAGACTCTTAAAAGAACCCCACGTCATATAATTGAAAAGCAAAGCACAACTGACCAATAATTTATGATCAATAGATTCATGGATTTATGATTCATATGACAGATTTATGATTCATAGATCGACTTCACTTAATTTATTTACTTTTCTCTTTTCCTTAAATGACTCATTTCTTACTCTCAAATACGGCGACTCTTCTCGTATGTCCATCTCACATCTCCAGTTGTATAATATTATTTACCTAATTGTACCTCAGAAAAGTCGTAGCCTAAAAAAGAAAAAAGTTGCCGTAAAAGTGATAAAAAGAAGAAGTCCCAACGTATTGCGATCGCACAACCGTTATAGGAGTTGATAAGGTGACACATTGTGACATGAAAATTGACTCAATGGTGATATGACGTGCAATAGGAGGCGAGCGTAGTTTTGTGAGAATAATGGAATATAAGTTAAAATCGCTTAGTTATTTCATTTTGACGACGGTATTCAACTTGAGGAGGTGATCCAACATATGTAAATGTGTATGTGTGTGCATGAGTGATGGCTATCATACACATACAACCACCCCAGAGGCGGGAGGATGGAAGGGTAAGGACTCGCTGCGAAAACAAATATTGCGCAATCAAACACAACCGCTGTAGCTCTCTCTCTCTCAGTAAGTTATTCCTCGGACGGGTGGTCAGGGATACCTAGACCCTAAAGGGTTGAGTGCCTCGCCACCCCACCATACAAGTGCGATGCGAGATAAAACGACATTTGAATCTGTAGCTAGGAAAGGAATTGCTTGGGGAATCCTCCTAATCCTTCTTACCCGACTTCCGCTCCATCCCTTGTTCAAATCCGAATCGTTATCCCCTTTGCGGGAAAGCAAAGCCATTGGTGGTCATTGCAGTGTTTCCTGCTATAGAATTCGTAGGCAGTATGGATAAATATCGACTGCGACCCTTGCGACTAATTTTTGAATCGCGAAGCCATTCCATTGGCTTTAGGCGTCCTCTCACGTGAGTTGCAAAATACGTACTTGAGAAATTACTATCGATTAAAAAGAAAAACGCGAGGGCGTTAAAACCCACATCTTACAATAACATTACGTTTCAAAATACCCGTCATGGTTTCCAGAATTCATTATTTTTTTTGATTGGTGAGAGTAGGTACATCGTTTATAATCATGTCCATTCCAAGAAAAGTAAGTAAACTGGTCCTGTTCAGATTAAGAAATGCGTGCCTATCATTAAGGAGGATGAACATTCAAAGGATTCACATAATTATTTATCTTCAGTGCACGTCAGTATTTAATGGACACAGACTAGTATATTCGAGCGTTTGAGTCTATTTATTCCAACTTGACAATTCAGAGTAGAGAAAACACGATTTTAAGGAATCACAACTCTATTTAGGAGATTGCAGATACAAATAATATTGACAATCCTGATTCTGGCTTCCATTGAAATCAACAGAGGTTCAATCCTAACTATATCTCTCCTCCTTTAAAGAAGGATGTCAGAAAAACTTAACAGGCGATTTTTTTATATACATAACATTTTGTTTCGACCACTAGAATGAATGACGGATGGCATAGTTTATCACGCCGAGCCCAAGATTCAGTATTATTAGTCTTGGCTAACACTTAAATAGTGTGTTTGAAACTTAAAAGTTTATGAAAAGCCCACGGAATTATTTCAGTAACTAAGAACGTGCCTTTAACTGGGGGGAAAAACCCACCGAAACAATTTCAGGATTAAATACTCTTTCAGGCAAGAGAACACTCTTCTGATTATTTTTTTCGGATAACGTTTGATTGTTTTTCTGAGGGCACTTGAGAAATAGCAGACTAATCTTCCGAGACGTGGCATTGAACACGGAGACTACCGCGCCACTAATCGTCAAGGGCAACCCGATCTGCCTCCGAACCTTTTCACTGGAGCCACCGTGGTACTTGAGAGATAAGTCTGGGACTTGTGCACGTGAAGGACATGAATGAGAACGCGAAACACCCCGCATGGGATTATCCCTCGATGGTATTTACTTTTAAGGGCATTCAGATTTCCCGACGTGAGCTGGAACTTTTCTCTGTCGGGGAGTGCCGAAATAAGCGCAAGGGGAACTGCAAAGAGTGGCGGAACTGCTTCGGTCCGTCTCCTTTTACTCACTCGCGGCCTCTCTCGCCCCTCCCCCTTTCATTCCTTTTAATCCTGTAACATGTGTTTACCTTAGATTCCTCCCTCTTGTCTCCCCTCATTGCCCTCTCCAGTCAACAACTCCACACTGTATTTGAGATTTACCTTCCTTTGCGAATACTTCATGAAACATTTAAAATAATTCTTATGACCACAAAAAACTTTCTCCGTCCAATGTGAAGTTTTAATATTGACTCCTAGTTAATGAACTATTACATCTGTTATCTTCAAAGAGGATCCGCCGACGAGTGTCTGATTTCTAGGGAATCTCTTTTGACATCTATCACAAATGCCGAGATTGAGTAAAAGTACTTGTGCTTAGCTGTATTTCAGAGATTTGTGTAAAATGAGAATCAAAGGCAAATTAAGAAGATAGCAGAGATACGGGAGGAAAAATGTTCAAAGTAATGTACTGTATTAAACGACGGATTCTATTTAGCCATTAGGTAAAAAAAACACATTTTCACCCAAAAAAATCAAAATAAAATTTGTGTTATGATTTTTCTTTAGGAAACAATCTCATAACTGGTAGATCATGGCTATGTTATGACACTAACATATCTTGAGATAAAATGGTCGGATTGAGAGCATAACATATGTGAATTTCAGGGACAAGATCCCATTAAAAAGGTGAAGGAACGTAAGCATGAATCTAATTCAAAGAAATAAGAGAGAGAAAAGCCTGAATGACGAGAAATAGCATCGATAGAAGGAAATGGAGGGTCGTAGCGAACGGATGTATGGGGAAAAATTAATCAACTAGGCAATCTATTTTTAAGATAACGTCTTTATCCACGATATATGAAAGTTTATTTTAATTTATTACTAAAATCAAATGATGATTTTTTTACTTTTACTCTTGATAATGAACTGTAAAGGTTGAACCCGATAGAGGTGTTCAATACATTTCTGAGGAATTAAACCTATTGTTTTCATTTCGAACACGATTATTTTGAAATATTCTTTCAAGATCTGAACTGATAGCCTATCGCAGGCAAAAAACGCTTCTAGGAGAGTAAGTCTAAATTATAGGATTAACTTCTTACAACTTTCATTCATTGAGTGTTCACGGAAGTCACCAAAAAGTATTATGAATCCTTTAGCCTAGATAAAATTTAGGAAAAATGAGATATCAGGACAAAGTACGGATGCACGAAAGGCGTGAAGAGAAAAATAATTCAATTTCGGTTCGAGGGAATCACGCATAATGTCCATTTCCATGTCACGTCAAAAGGGCTTCGTCGTGCCACAAAAAAATTAAGGAGGTCCATCCCATCCCTAAAGCCTCAAAGCCAAGCTACCTCGGAATGCTATTTCCATCCACTCCTGCCCCGTCACTTTCATTTTGTCTAGCTCATTTCATCCCCGCCCGCTTCCCCCTTCTCTCTCTCTCTCACTCTCACTCTGTATCCTCTTTCCCTCAAACGCACTCGTTACCCAACTCCGAACCCGAATCCCTTCGTTCCGCTCCGACAGAGGGCCCCCCCTGTTTCCAAGCAATTCTTTCCACTGCGTTTGCCTTTTAAACCCCTTCCCCGGCTCTCGACCCCCGAAGCTTAAACTTCTCCCTCTCCCCCGCGTTCTGGAGTCTCGCTTTCTCCACACCCGCCCACACCATCCCCATATTACAGCCTCCGAACTCACCTCGCCCTTCCCACCCTCCCCCCCCCCTCCACACTCCCCCACCCCACACCCATCCTCACTAAACCCCCCCCCCCAACTACACATCCCTCTCCGTCTCCTTCCCACTCTGTAATTGACTTCGTGTTTTCCTTTTCCGTGGATTTATGATGTCGGCCCGTGCAGCGGGGGCCGCTGCTTTATAGGGCTCGAGAAATTTCGAGGGATATGTCAGTCGACGGGGGTGGGAGGGGTCTCATATCTACTACTTCCCAGCACCACCACGACCCAACTACGACGATGATTGCAATAAAATAGTGACGGAAATTTCCACTGATCGGCAGCGTAATTTATGCTGGGAAATAAGGACTGTAACCAGTTATTTTTCAACATTACTCCTCGCTTCGGGTATGTATATATATATATATATATGATTCCTCAGAATTGAAGGGGTAAATTTCTTCGGGTAAATTGACAATTAACCAAGAGCCCGCCGTAATGAATGGCGTGGTCTTAAGCAATCTTGCACTTGCTGCCGCTTAGGAATCGTCGAACCTCTCCACGTTCAATATGCATCACGATTGCAATAAAGTCAGCGGTAAATGACCGAAAACCAGCTGTGACAAATTATCCGAAGAAAATCATTCCAGCGAGGAGACCGAGAATTACCGTATGGTATTTGAGTCGCGTTCCGAACCGATGTGAGCGCCACGTGGAAAGCACTTGGCTTAAAAGTACTGCGTATGGCCCGTGCAAACTTTAAATCTGACCCAATTCATGTGCCCCGTTATTATTAGTAGACTACTTTTTATGTAAGAATTTTCTCTGATGTTTTTCCGCCCATAAATCTCATTCTCGTCGCATACTAAGAAATTTGTGGCTAGATATTTCTGTATGTGACCTTCAAACGCCGCGTTAGAAAAAATGGCGTGGGAGGAACGGAAAACGTATTAGTAAAAGTATATCTAATCTCAAACAAATCGTCAAGAGTGATGTTCGTTTTCATGAAATATGCGTAGGATGGGACTACACGAAATAGGATCGTGCAGTCCTTCCACAAACTTCTGATTAACTGCGGCGAATATTAAATTCTACGTGTAGCTTATATGAGTTTCTAGTTTGTATGCAGCATGCATTTTATACTGTTTTCGAAAATGTCATTGGTTTTTCAATCAAACTTTGAAATTCTCGTTTGGAAAAAATCACCCTCATTTACACAAAAATAAATCACGGTGTTTATGTCCCGCCATTCATATTTGTGAATTAGATGACTTGAAGTTATCTGCTTTCTCACTTTTATTTGGGTTGGTGTGCTCCAATTGCTTGAAAAAAATTCTTCTGTGGTTTTCCCTCAACTATAATATCTGGTATCAGAGCTGTTGTGGTGAAACTGTTCCATAAAACACGCAAAACATTTGTATGTTTCCACTAACTACTAGATTACAAATTGTTTCAATGCTTGTACATTATATTCAAGTATTTCAAGTCAAAGTTCTTTCTCTGTTTTTCCTCACCTTTTTCTTTATCGTCTCATTGTACTTTAAGTTGATGTAATATTTTTAAAGTGTGCTAGATATAATTAACTGGAGCCAAGATCAAACTCGTATAGAAGGAAATCGCTGAAATTTTGTTACATAACCAAAATTTTAATTACTGGGGCAATATATTATTTTATGACGGTTCGTGAAACTCTCATTACTCAGGATAAGGTCTTCCTGGGTCACGGGGATACGGCGAACGAGCGTTGAAGAATTGAAACTATTATTTTTCTTCAGGGGATGACTTGAAACATCGCTGGTGAATAATGCGGCTTTCTCGTCGAATTTTCATGACCCTAGACATGAATGCGTAATGCAGCGAGAAATGCCTCTCTAGACTGGGACACATCCGATGGATCTCTCAAGAATAGCCGAGAATACCAATGGATTTACGACGGAGCGATGCGGAGGCGATCGATGTAGTGGCTGAGAAAGCTTCGATTCATATTATTCGGTGGACGCCTGGTCATTCTACGAGAGAGACCAGCAGGATTTCATCAATATCTGATCGAGTGTTACGGCGAACAGCACTTAATATCTGCTGTCATGAGCGGACGTCAAATTCGTCTTATGCTGGTTCTGTGGACGGATCTAAGTCAGGAACACTTATTTCAGAATGAATTTCAAGAGGCCATAAATTTTAAACCTTCTCGTGTAAGAAAGAGACTTCGTTGCTGCGAACAAGAAATATGTAGATTTCACGATCTTTTGAAATCCAGCAGGAAAAGGTTTTACAAAGCGGCACTTTGAGAAAAAAATGTTTTTTCGAGAAGTCGACACATCCTTAATACATAAATGATACATTCATAGATTGTTTTATTACTAGATCATGAAGTTCAGCAGAAAAATGTCTCAAAATTGTTTAAAATAAAATTAATTCATTTATCATTCGGAAAATAAATAAATTTGGAACCGTGTAATGGAAACAAATAGTTTGTTTTTGCGTCGTTAGATAATATTTTCTCCAAAGATAAAAACACCGAATACAAAGATTGTCGCTGAACAGTTCGGGAAGTGTCTTAAGAAAAATGTGAACTGATTTAATGTTTCTTATTTACAGACAGTATGACGTTGAGCATACAAAACTGACTACTGAATCCCGAATTTAATTATAGCAAGCACGTTTGAAATCTTTTTACTTTATGCATCAGCTGTTGTTACATTTTTCGTCAAATCTCCCATCACGTCTCCTTTGTGTAAAAATATTTAAATTTGAAACATTGGAGGTGAGTGCAAGAATATGGTTAGTACATGCATGGAAATAAAAATTCTTCATCCTAAACTAATTATAGATATGGAAAAAATAAGTAGAAATTCCGAATGTTTTTTTAGTTAATTTCTCATTGTTTTTCAGTGATCCACGCCGAGGATTATGTCCACAAATTGTCATCTCATAAAATAATATATCCCCATCTAAATGAACATGTGCAACATCAATTTAGTAAGTAAATAGCCCCAGCCGAAATTATAAGTGACTCATATAACTTTTACGGCACTCCCACGGACCTATTTCGTTTAGTCCCACCTCGTCGTCGTATAAAAAAGAAAGAAAGAGTGGGCGCACGTATGTGTGTAAATTGTCTTCTTTTACGACACCCAACCACCCATCTCTACAACGAACCCGGAGCGAATGACTATTATAGAAACAACTATGTTCTCCTTCATGCCCTGAGCCTCGGGATGGAAAGACCAAGACTAAAGACAGTATTTACAGTTTTAATGGGTAATACCTGAAGAAAGAAGAGAAGAAAAGAATAAATCGGTAAGTCATGAAGTCAGATTTTCTTACTTTATTCCTGTAATCTGGTGTGCCAATGTAACGGGAGATTCATAAAAAATTTTTGATGGAAGTAAACGAGAGAGCAAATAGAGTTTTCACTTGAATTCTTCGGGAGAGTGCGCTCCGACACCAAGCAGGAACATTTTTCGCTGTACATTACCGTAAAGTTTAAAGGCTTGACGAATCAAATATTTGGGGTAATCAGAGTTCACATTAAGATAAAATGCCTGTCTTTTTTAACGGTTGGATTATTTTCGAATTAGACGTTCTAAGTTCCGATTTTAAAGTGCCCTCCGCATCCATTGAGGATTCTCTCAAGTGGCGCGATGTAGTCCACCGCAAATGAAAGTATAAAATTGTCATTAGATGAAAATCACTCAATTTCGGCAAAAGTGGTTGATTTTTGATGGTGCCTAAAGAGTCCACTTCGTATTAACGACATGTTATGTAGAGCACACACCTATCACAAAATACTTACTTTTTATATGTTTTTAATTTGCATTCGGATGCAGAGCTTTTGATTTTATGACGTCCTGGTATTTCATCCTTGTTTTCATCTTCAATTTGAATCGCTTCCACAAAGTAACGCCTGAAAATGCCCAATTCAATGCAACTACTTAACTTCACCACAAATTCACCTTTTTCTTACAATTTGTGCTAAGATAGACGCAACAAAATTCATGGAGATAAAACAATATATTACATTGACAAAAAATGTGCAATATTAACATATTTGCGAACAAATGGAAAATCACTAGGATAAGATTCGCAAACAAAAAAACACTTTCTACCTTCAGATAAAATATTTCACTAACGATATAGGTTTTTTTTTTCTGTACAGCATCTTCGGGTGTCAGACACCCGAAGGTATTGTAATGAAACAAAACCTCTCTTTGTCTTTTTTGATAATGAAGCAGTTCCAAATTACGCCGGAAAACATTTCCTACAAAAAAGGACTATCTTGGATTATTGCTTCCTCATTAGGCACAATAAAATTCCAATTTCCTGAGCCGCCGTTTTAATATAACACCATTGATTTACCACGTCCCTGTTGCGAGCATATTTGTTTATGTATGGAAGAAGCGTGAAAGGAACAGAAGACGGGGAAGGAACGGGTTGAAAAGGAAAAACTAAAATTAAAGGAAGGCATATGATTTCCGTAGCATAAAGTAGTCCGCTTTATTCTTCCTCCCGATACAAAGGCATGAATTAATTTAATGCGATCTCGCCGGGAGAATGAACACTAGGAGAACAAACTGCTACCCCTAAACACGGAGCAGGAATCTTCGCGGAAAATGACAGGAATCACGGCAACGTGCGGGCGAATAAAAGGATTAGCAGGCAGAAGCCAGCAGCAGCCACCAAA
>WURS02025604.1:0-11789 GCA_011762765.2 Rhinocypha anisoptera | reverse complement strand
ACACTTCCAAATTTACGTCTTTATTCTCTCGTTTCTCACTTCACACTCTCCCCACTTCGCACTCAACAGTCCCCGCTGTTCCTCCACAACAATCCCCGCTCTTCCCCTTACTCAAACACCAAACAAAAATTTCCAACAATAAACCATCCAAAATTCTACTCCACATCAAAAACAATGAAACAATTGGCCAGTACACAACATCACAACAATAGGCAAGCAATAGGCCAGACGTTACAGTTCCTATTTTTGCCTCCTCTTCTTGTTTTCGGGTGAACCAATCTTCCTTCATTCATCACCAGTCATTTGAAAAAAAATAATTATAAAAATATAAAAACCACCATGTCTCGCACATAGGTCCTTTAATCGTTATTCCCTATCTTCATGGCTGAAAACGTCTCAGTATAATGTTACCGTCAAAGAGAAGTCTCCTGTTAACACCCAGAGTTTCTAATGTGTGCTTACGCGGGTGCTTCTCCCCAAAGAAATTACGGAAATACGCCCCCCTCCTTTTCGGAACTATGTTGCTTAAACCTGGCTTACATGTACTGCTTCCAAATTTCATCGGCCGTAGCTTTGAGTAGAGGTGCCAATCAGTGTAAATTGTAGGGGAACGATGAACTCATTAACCTAAATATCGGAAGTAGCTACTATTTTAGTTCCATAACCCACGCTTAACCCATAAAACACTATTTCATGAGTGACTAATAATACTGATCTGGATTCCGTATTAAATTGACGTGAAATTATAGTTAATGATTTCATATGAGAGAAACGATTTCAGAGTCATGATCCATCAAGATATCTTCAGAGTTTCAAGAAGATACCATTTTATTATAACCCTATTTACGAGGTTACTGGCGTTGGTAGTCTAGAAGAGGATGGTGAGTAAACGAGGTAGGGTTAATACGTAGCGAAGCCAATTTACTTCGGGTCAACTTTTTCCATTACTTTGGGTGTTGTTAATTTCAGAGCTGAGACACCAGACCGTATCATTAAGCCTAGGCCGATTTATTACAGCGAACTGAGCTCGCTGGCTTGAAGCCAATGGGAAGCCATATCCATGGCCTAGTGGCCGGCAGACTCCCACACTCCCCCCATCGTCTAGTCGTCTCGAGTACGAAAATTCCTGATAGTTTTCAATCCAATTATATTTATTTTGGAAACTTTATTTTAAGGAATTACGTCAGCGTCCGCGAAGATGTTTTTGGGGCTTTTTGTAGGTCTTAGGTTTATTTCGACCACATTGTTGCTCCCGCGGCACTCACATTTTTGTTAGGCTCGTTAAATTATATTTGGTAACTCTGTTAGTTCCTTTCCTCAATGGATGAAAGTAACGTGTTATGTGAGTATATATAAATGCAGGCTTCTCTTAAAATTGCAGTAAAGAAGAAGAAAAACATAGTCAAGTATTGGGTGGTTATCGTATGACCATATTAAATTAGTTAGATATTTTTTAAAATACGGACTATCACGATTAGACTTAAAGCTGTCATTCTATAGTTCTGAAAATTGTAGGAAATAATATCAAGCAATCAACATCCATGAGATTATCTTCAGCACTAATTCTCAAGTGTAAATACTTGCAATTAGTCTTCTAATTCACTGTAAAGTTTAATAGCACACCTTTACTGTACAAGGCAATTGAATTGAAATATCAACGAACTTGGATTATCACGAGGTTTTTTAAATCTAAGAAATAAGTTACAAAATTTGCAATTTCCACTTTTAAAAAACTTCTTATTTATTTCGACATGTTTCGACATGACTGCACTACACCATTATCAAGTCACTACACCATTATCAAGTCAGGTTTTTAAAAACTTTTTAAAACATCTAAACAGATAAATTTAAAACATCCATGGCATAAAATGGCGCTAAATTAATTTGGCACATATATTGAATTAATAAACGTTTTCAATGTAAACTATCTTATGCGTGAATTTTTTTACAATCAAATTAATGTCTATTTTCAGCGAAACCTATTAGAGGCACAAAATACTTCCTCTCTGGCCCGTATTTATTTTAAAAAATGAATGCTACACAATGCGACCGTCCCTAATAGCTCTGTGAGATACTTTTAAAAATTCATGGCATTAAAATGTTACTAAACATAAAACTAAATTAACATGACACGTCTATTGATTTATTCATCATTTTCAACTCGTGCCTGCAGTTGCACTTGTCCTTTTTCACCATCAAATTTAATCTCAATTTCATGGCGTAGGCTAGTTCCCGAAGTAATAGCCTCTGTGTTCTTAATTGCGGCTTTAATTTAATTTGCATAATTTATTCATTCCAATTACTCGCGTTGCAATTCAATTCTTTTCAAAAAAATATCGACATCAGCTGATACCGCCAAAGCCAAAGTAGTGTGTCGTTAGAATTTTTCTTTTATTTCTTTTCCTCATGGGCGGACAACCTGGTTCCGGAACGTCCTTGGACACGCTCAGTTAAGGAAGAGATGAAACTCCTCAGCTCATCACGCTGACGGAGAATAGACGCATGAACACCCTTACTACTTTTTCTCCATCGATATTATCGCTCTCAATGCCCGCCTTGCCTTCTCCCCCTTCCCCTCCGTCTTCCCACGATGGTGATTGGCTCACCCCCGTCGTTTCCAGCCCACAACTTCCATAGAGACATCTCCCTCCAGTTTTGCTCCCGCCACTATCTCTCGCCACGAACCTCTAACTTTCTTACCTTGCCTCAATCAGCCCTCTCTATTTCGCTTCTCCGACCTGCTTTGACTACATCGCTTGAACCTCCCTTCCTTCTATGAAGACTATCTATCATCGCGGAACAGAAGGGGAGTGGTGTTAGTTTGGGGAGGCGAAATATACCCTCTTCTCTCTCTCTCTCTCACACGAATTCAATTCAATCCCTTTCCCTTTGAGAGTCGTAAATGAATTACGGGCGGGGTAGGATGCATTGAAACGTTCAGAAACGTCGCATAGAAAACCGTTTCTTTGTGTGCGTCTTCAATTCGGGGAGAAAGAAACTGGCACGTCTTCACTGCGTTAAACAGTTCCGACGCTTGCATTAAATTAAACCGAGAAATAAATAAACAAATCTTAAATCTTCTGTTAAGATTATCCCGGGACTTCGAAGGTATTTACGAGCACCTCTCTCTCTCGCGCCCAATCAGCCAGTTATCGTTAAAACTTGAAGGGAGTCATGAAAGGAAATAGGTCCACAGTGTGGCCTTTCTCTTCGATTTTTGTCTGCGGAGCGGTTTGAATTTTCCCTTTGTACGAGAAAAGTTATGTGTGAAAAGTTGTTTTTTAGAATACGAAAAATTAGTGCTGCAGTTTGTGAAAAGCCATCGCCTCGCTGGAGGACTTTTCAAAAAATCATTACATCAACTTTCTTCGACTTCTTCCGATTTCCTCTGGTTTGTGTTTCCCCAACCCTCCTACCATCCCCAACGCTTCTACATTTGCCTTTCCCTCTTCATTTTTTTATTTTCTCCATTCTTTGCCACCACCACCTCTCAAAAAAAACCTCGATCTACGTTCGAGGACCAAGTTTCCGAACCATACGCACGATGACTCGCTCCATATGAGAGCCTTCGTTAATATTTTCACTCCACTTACTCAATTCATTTCAACACGTCACTTATAATTCCTGCCACTGACATCCTTCGTTTGGCGACTATTTCACTGGTAGCGCATGACTTCTCTTGTCCCTGCTACCCGTTACTCTTGCTGCCGTCCGTTTTCCTCTAGGAGAAAACCTAAATATGAAAGGTATTCTACTTGTTGCAACTTACGCTCATCTAGACATATAATTCAATTAGTCTTCTCACATCTTGAAAGGCTCATTACTTTCGTTGTTTCATAAATTATTTTCACTCTTCAAGCCTTCATGTTGATACTTCAATTCACCCAACTATTTCCTTTGGCGGAATCTATCTACGAGTATATTAATTTTGTAGAGTGTCAGTCAGACACGCCGTATCCGTTTTGTTTTTTTCTCTTTCAAGTTTTGAGGTAAAAGAGTGAGGTTTGGCGCGTTGAGTGTGGATTCTCTGTCTTCATGATTTGGTAGTAGTTTTGGAATTTTTTGAAGTCGATGGCGCAGATAAAAATGCAAAAAACGTGTTTTTTTACAGTGGAAAACAATATATAATGACAATACTAGCACTTGAAAATTGAGAGAAGTACTAAAGTGACTTTTTTATTATCTTAAGGCTCTGTGACAGAGGGCGGAAATTTGATGTTTATATTTTGTCCAATGACTACGATGGACTACGATGACTATCATTTTGCAAAAATTGGTTCTCTCCTCAGTCAACTACTAATTGTAGTGAGCAAAGAATTGAAGAATGAAAACCTTTTGCAGCAAAATAATTTATTGAAAGTTTTACTAGGCTCAATATGAGATAAGAGGCGGAAATTTTTCTTTTGTTTTTCGAACAATAATCACTCAATGAGCGTAGTATACATGTTCAAAAAATGATATTCTCCTTAGACCACTATAGTGAGTTTTTTTATGAAAAATAAAAGGAAACTTGACTCCAGCCAATGTACGTATGCAAAAAAAGTACAAATGGCTCTCTGTCTGATAGAAGGCGAATTTTTTCCCCTCATCTTTTCGGCTATCACTACCTAATCGGCGGAGTAACTGTATCTAAAAAATGGTACTCTCCTCAGTCTACTACAGTGAGTATTGCTCAGAGAAATGAAAAATATGATTTTTTTTTACTCCAAATTGTTAACTTATATGTTTCACAAACGATTCTAAAATTTATTTTCATTTTTTGGAAACATATACACTCATTTACACACATTTCCCACTGCTCCCACTTGAGTAGTGCAAAATAAAGTAAAAACACAAAGTTCATCTCAAAAGAACACCAGACACTGACTAATTCTTGGCCCTCAGGTAATTTATCTGGCATGGTGTACAGCGCACAATTTCTCTATGTCTACGAATAAAGCGGATAAATTCTGCTTACGATTTGTTCCAATAATACCTATTCTTAATAATTATTGACCAGAAAGAGTCATAATTTTGAAGAAAACGGTATATCAGGTGTCATGGTAGTTACGCAATATTAACAATGGTGGTAAATGTAATATCAACATGGAAACTCATTTACCAACTATCATTGTAATGAAGATTTACAAATAAATCGAAAATTTGGCATTTTACAAACTGTGGTAGCAACCACTGTTGACCATAATATTATATCTCTCTTTTTCTCTCTCAGTTTAAAACTGTCCTAGAGTCGTCACATAATCATTTCGCTTCGTCACATACTTATAAGAATCAATATCGATAGGGAAATCCTCTGGCCAAATTCCTTCCTCATAAAATGAATGAATCCTTCTTCGAATGAACTATAAATCATCCTTCCTCATTTTCTCAAACTCTTAAAAGATTCCGTTGGTATATTATCGATTAATAAGTAAAGCCTTATTCACCTTAATTTCAATCAATGTCCTCTCTATCTCGCCTACTGTATCCGGGTCTAAGCTATTCACATCTAATTCACATTCGCTTTAAAAATCTACACGTCTACTCTCCTTACCGCAGAGTTTCTCTACATATTCTTTCCATCTCCTCTGATTTTTCTGTTTTTTTTAAAATGCTTCCATGGATGATCTCCAGCGGTGAGTCTCTTTTTTTCTTAAAAACCGTATTTAATTTTTCCTGACAAAGCTATAACTTTGTCGCTGTTGACAATCACACTTTTCCGTTAGCTCTGATTATCTCAGATGTAAGAAACTGCCACATTTCTTTCATTGCACGGGCCTCGGTGGCTGCGGGGCAACGTCCCCGTCAGCTAATCCGGAGGTTCCGGGTTCGAATACCTGCTAGGTGGTTTTTCATTCTCCACTTGGGGCATGGATATGCGTGTTTCGTCCTTGTTATGTTACCATGTTATAATGCGCCACCGTAATTGGCTTCGTGGAGTGTGTGGGCAACTGAGTAATAAAAAATTAATAAAAAAATATTGTTCTTGTTTAGTAATACCAGTATTTAGAAGTCTCTACAGAGATTCCTGATATTCTTTGCACTTTATTTCTGTCAGAGATACCATGTTCTATTTCTGAGACCTACTCTTTTTGTTTTGTATTAAATAGAACTCTTGTATTTTAATTGACTTTTTTATAACCTAATTGTGGATGGGGTTCGCGACGGCTCCGGAGAAACTGCAGAATTAATTTTATGAATCCGTTCCTTGAGCTACAAGCAGTAGGAAGATTATTTGTAGCACGGAGGAGCATTTTTTTTTCATTTTACCATGTTTAGGAGTTGACCTTTTCTCTCCACGCTTCCACCTTTCGCTCCAATATCGACTTGTTCCTTTCGGACGTCATCGCCACTTATTCATTTGTTCCCGGTTTCCGAGAAATGAAGAGGAATTCGAGAACCGTTCCCCTAAAGGGTCCCAGGCCATCACGAACGTTCGTCGCGTGGGCGGAGGGTGGAAGGAATTGTGTGTCATGCGAGAATACTCGTTTTCTACGAGTGATGCCGCTCTCCCCAAAACGCTTTCAACTTTGACGCGGAGGTGGAAGCCGTCAACCCATTTCCGGTCGTCATCCCTAGGTCATTTGGGGGAATCGTAGTATGCATACGCCACCGGAGCAACCGATGAGTGTGGACTTCCTCCACGTTCCCGGAAAGAAAGAAAGAGGAAAGGAAACGAGGTCGAACACTCCCCGTCCGGCGTCCCATCAGTGCGGCTGGCGTAACACGCCTGGGAGGAGGGTGTGGGAGTAACCGAATAAAATCTGCACAAGACGGAAGAGGAGAGAATGGAGGGAGCTAAGAGAAAAAGAAATCTGCCCCCCCCCCCCATTTCCACCCTCCTCTCGCTGTGAATCCTTTTATTGAGTGGCATTTAGCCTTCGTCATCGACCGTGCAAACGAACCCTTTGACTTTCATAAATCCGCTACGAATTCCTTCCCGTGATGCCCATGGCTTGCGGCGACAATGGAGGTCAAATCACGTCGAGCTCGGAGCCGAAAGAGTAGTGAGGTCGGTACACGTGTAGTCGTCGACCGTTGGACTACGATCCGTGATTCGGTCGTATTGGAAATGAACGTTTTTCGCAGATTTCCGCAACAATTTCTTTTGCAATAACCCTACAGATTTTCTAGGGGGTTGTACCTCCATAAAAGGATATTGATTTTTTTTTAAATTCCCATTTTATTAAAGAAAAAAAGATCTGAGGATTAACAGGAAAAATTAAATTCCAATGTACGTAAATCCCGCCGTGTTCGTGATTTTTAGGGCGGATAAATGATTTATTTTAATGGTGGGGGCGTTGTTAAAAGTTATTTTGTCTTTTTGAAGCCCGACGAACTTGAAGGAATGCAACAGTTACTTCTTAGGGTCGAGTTGAGAAACGGTCGGTCGTGGATTAATTTTCAATTTCAAACAAATCATACTGCATTTATAATATCATATACAGATGTCAAGATCAAGATAGAAAAACCGACAGTAGGGATACTGTGCACGAAATTATTTCACTTTAATTAAGCATCCAAACCTCAAATGCTTTCCGGGTTGACCATGAAATAGTCATTTATTAACAAAAAGGTGTGGTTTCAGGTGGGGTGTGATAAAATTCTGACATTATAATAAAATTGAGATAGCAATTTTCCACTGCTAAACGGTGAAAAATTGCCATCTCCATTTTATTACATTGTCATTTATCACCATCAATGCCTAAAAAACGCGATTTATCTCATTAAGACATTTTTTGGGATAGAAGACAGTGCCAAAGATGTAGACAAGAAATTAGCTCTTCAATGCCACCCAGTTAGTCTGGTGAAAAAAACGCCTTCCTGCACGTCACTAGAGTCATATCTTGCTTGTCGAAGCTGGCAGATAATCATCTCTAGTAGTTAAACTGAACTTTCCGTTAAAATAGAACAAGTGAAATGCACCAAAACGGAATCTGAACTGGAAAACTAGAGGCATATACAAATAGTTTTCTGATATCAAGGCTGGACTAATTTTATCAAGTCGACAAGTTTTCGATATTTAATTTTCCTATAAAGCATAGAAAATTACCGCAAAATATCTCCTATTTCAGATTAATGGCACTGGAAATAAGATTAATTTACTTTGATTGTAAGCAGTTTACTCATATGGTTCTGTTTCAATGCTTGCTATCTTTTTGTATTTATTATAACTTTCGATTATTCTCTGTTAAATTGAGAGCTCGAGAGACTTGTATCCGTCCACGATGACCGCTTTACGTCATTTCTTTCTTCCCAAACTTCCTTCATGCGTTCACTATTGTTATATCCTTCGCTCCTCGGTCCACCTACACCCGTCTTGCATAGCGGTCTCAAATAATTCGTGTCCGTCGATGGCGTCCATGAATTTTTATCCGATCCTCTATGTCGTCCACTGTCGCATCTAATTGCCTGAGGTATTCTTCGATTTCTAGATCGATAGTGATACTAGATTCGATAGTGTCACGGTCCTGAAACTGGAGATAGCAAAACATTTTTAAAAATGAATATAAAACATTTCAGTGACACTATTCGACTGATAGAAAGATATACGTTGGCGCTGCGCAGATGGGCGTAAGTATGGATACAAAAGCATTTTTAAAATTTACAGTCGATATTGGAAATATTGTGTATGTAAGGATGGTTTACATCCTCGTCACATGCTTTTCTTACCCGTTTCCTGAACTATTTACCGTGAATTTGTAACAGAATGACTGGTTTTCCTGTAATATTTACCGTGGCATTTTCAGAACAATGAAAGATGACTTGCCTATAGTTCTACTTTTTTGGAAACAGTTCTTCGCTGCGGTCTGAGAGTAAGGGTAACATTCAATGTTTTTTTTACGCTATCAAATATCACCCTACCGCACTTGATTCATTGTAAGTCAGATTGCGAGCAAAATATTAGCTATTAATTTATTCATAATACTATTTTTATGAAAAAAATTATTGCGCAGACAGAGATGGCGACAATTATTGATCTAAACTACATATCGTAAATTAGAATCATAAAAATAGCTAAAAGAGTGACAGATCAATCCCTTTATTTAATAATTATTTTTATCGTTCAAATTCATTAACTTAATATATCACTTTTTCTTACGAGATATGAAGAAAAAATGTAATAAAAAGGAGTGGTCACAGATGATTGTTAAAATAATTCCTTTGGCATCCTGGGTAGGAATTTTTTGTAGTATAACTCTTAAAATTTGGTCAAATATTTATAAATACTGATTTTTTAAACAAGCTTTCAGCATAACATTATCAGAGTTTGTTGAATAACTTTGCTATTAGTAAAGATTTAAAACACTTAGATGAAATCTAATTACTTCTAACCATAAAAAAATCACTCAAATCGCGTCTATCAACAGTTCATGCTGGTATAATGCGAGACATCGAAAGATATATTATTAATATTGTATAAATAAGCACCTACTTATAAATAATACTGTAATTACACATACTAACTGTTATCAGCTGTTATCTGTTATCGCAACGAACATAAAAATTGAGGAAAAATGCATTACAAAATATTAATAATTACTTATAAGATTTTCTAGGAGTAATCAGGGATAGTTATGAACTTGGTAGATTGCCAAAGCATTTTGTGAACATAGAAGTGATTACTACTTCGAAGAAATTGAGGACAGAAAGATGTGTGGAACACCGAAATATGAGTTTAATGTCACATGTCTCATAAATGGTAACACGACGAATCAACCATAGGACGGAAAGAGACACCGAAGAAGTTATACAGTGATGAAGCACCATACAAAGTCAGCACTTGACTTTGAATGGCACTCAATCACTGTACTATTCTTTAACAAGGTTCTCAAAACTTTCTACCCATTTACTGCCAACAGTTACCCGAAACAACGCCATACGAGTTTCTAGATCACCATTTTATCTACTAAAGGAGGCTAAGTACCTTCTCCACCAGTATGCCTCTTAGCAAGGGTCCTCTAGTTCACCTCTTACATTGACGAAAAGCTTTATCCTTCAATCTCATTTTATAGCCAAAAGCTCACCGTAACGTCTCAGTTTTAATTTTCGTACCGGAAACAGTATTCATGTAAGTACAAAAGACTTAAGTAACGTTTTAATAACAGAAGAGCACCTTTTTTATTTTAATTAATTACAGACAATTTACATAGGTCTTCCCTTCAATATAAAAGTAAGGTAACACAAAACAAGAGTACTTTTTTAGAATCCAGCATTGCTTGTCTTCGTATCAATTTCATCTTTAAGTAGTTATATCTAATAAATTTATATATAAGAACTTATTTATATATAAATATATTATAAAAGTGTGCCATAATTATCTATAAGGCTGCAAAGAAAACTTACATTAAATTAGCAATGAGACTGGATTATAACTAGGTTTTTAAAAAATGTTGTCTCATCTCAATTGGGAAATTAAAAAATTCCTCGCCTGTTTGTTGACATGATGATAATGTATTTTGTAATTTCTATTTCATTATTATTCGTTTTCAATGCATACTGTCTGCTATATTTTTACTTTCAAAAATAATTATTTAAGGCGTGACCTCGTGTTCGAATATGGACCCGAAATAATACTTCTCTGCTCCGTATTAATTTAAAAAGTTACGGCTGCGCGGTGAGACCATTTATAATAACTCTCTGAGGTACCTGATAGGTTAAATTATATTTAATTTGAGTTATTTTTCAAATGACACGCAGTATATTCAGTAGTTTTTTAATCTACAAATTATCTTAAAAATCAAAATGTCTCAATCACGTAAAGGCGAATGAACAAATGTGGAATCTATGTTGCTAGCCAAATTGAAAAAGTAACTTTAAAATATTACGTCGGGACGGCACATTTCCACTAGGTATCTTAAAAAGATCTATCCATAAAATATTCCCTTCCGGAGCAAAATGATGCTCAGCTTTTTGGACAATGACGTTTTCTTGTAGCAAAATGTCACGTTGTCAACAAGAGTATAAAACGTAAGTTCTGCTGAGTGTTTTATTATGACTAACAAGTCCCATTCATTTAAAATTTAACGATCAATTCAACCATTTCTGTGACTTTGATTAAATGATCATGTTTTGAAATACAGCAAATAGTCTAGCGATGTCCATGAAAAGTCGATATATCCATGCTCCTTTGAATGGTCTCAGAAAATCCACCATGTTTGAATTCTAAAAACAATATTTCTCGCAGATGGTTCGCTGAACGATCAAATAAATGGTCGAAATCCACAACCAAATTTCATCTCGCCCCTCTACCTCTTCCAGCTAGAGAGACAAAGATGACAGAGAGCCGAATGTAATCCAATAACCATTTTGTGTGACAGACGGAATTAAGTGAAGCGTGATAAGTGGAACCTACAGCGGACCATTGTCCGCACGTCAATCTCCGGGAGGATTATATTCTTCCCACTAATTTCCCATTACCCTCCCTCCAGGCCCTCAAAAACACTCCTCCCCCACACCGAATCTCCTTCCCATCGTCCTATCCCTCACTCCTCTCCTGCTTTCCCTTCATCCTCCCCCCTTCTTCCTCTTCCTCATCCCCATTTAACAACAGCTCTCCTCTGCGCGCAACGAAAATAACAGACGTCGACACTTTGGCGGGGAATCCACTCGTACATCTCTCTCCCGAGCGGTGTTGGGCTAATGGAGCGCGGGAGATCTCGCGGGCAGGGAATCCAGGCCAAATATCACTACTGACCGCACATATTCACGGATTATTCTGCGTTTTAGCCGCCTCCACCCCCCACCCCACCACCGAACCCCCCCCCACCCCCCCCCCCTCCACCCCCCCACCCCCCCCCCCCCCCCCC
>WURS02025593.1:0-11790 GCA_011762765.2 Rhinocypha anisoptera | reverse complement strand
CACCGCGGCCATAGAATCATGGCGTCGACGTTGCGAAAAATGTGTACGGCTGCAGGGAGATTACGTCGAGAAGTAACGCAAGTTTTATTGTTTTTAAAGTGAATAATTAGTTAGAAAAAAAATCGGAGGTCTTATAACATGAATGCACCTCGTATATACTGCCTGAAGTGCTGGTAGCCCAGGCACATACACCATGTTAAGCCTAAGCTATCGCACGTGATTGCGAGACATATTCACGGAATGTGGGAGAGACTATTTTGAAAAAAATTCTTTTCTCTTGAGTTTGAGAAACAGTGAGGATTCAAACTGCAATGGAGAATGAAATTACTTTAGAGAGCACACAGCAGGGATATGAATAACGTCAACCTTCAGTGCTCAATAAATTAATTTCTTCATTTTTAAAAGCTGTTTGTTCTTGGATCCCGGGTATATATAGTTCCTCATCTCCAATAAAATTAGCAAGAATAATAATCAGCGCAGCTCCAGGAGTCATGTACGGTATATGGTAACTCGCAAGTCCTTTCACCCATGTCAAGGTCGTTGACAAGGGGAAGGATGAGAAATGTATTCAGATAGAAAATCAGATCTTATGTTCGCATAGGTCATATTTATTCGAGCATAGAATTTTGTTACCATTTATTCCGTTTTGGCAAAACCCCTTCTAAATTTAGAAAAATCGGAACTTTTTAAATTTTTCTATACCATTTAGTCAGATTCAACATGAGTAAAATGACATCGAATAATGACACAAATTTTTCTTTGGATTACATTAAACATGTTCAACTACGTACATTTAATTCAGTCCTCATCGAGAACTGAAGGGACCGCTAAACAACGTTGGTTATTTAATAAAACGACACCGTATGAAGGTCTATAATTAGAATAGAAAATGAGGAAATACAACAAGTAAAAAAATGTTATTTGCGGATTTTAGTCACCAATTACGACAGTTACTCTGCAGAGATATAGAAAAGGGTGGAAATAACAAAGCATGCCTTACAAAATAATAGAAGCCCTTTAACAGACAATCATATAATTCTAAAAACTAAAAATGGTCGCAAAAACAATAATATGGAGTTACATTGCTACATGGAAATGATAGTTGGACCCTACGTAAGAGTGAGGGAGAGGCTTTAGAAGCGGAGGAATGTGGATTTCGAGGGCGTTAAAGATAAGGTTGGAATAAAAGAAATTAGGAGGATTTTTTAGGACATGAACGAAAAAGGCACCCTATTCAAAACAAGGTAAAAAAGAAATATTAAATTTTAGAGTCTCCTGTTTAGACAAAATACCTTTATTGACAACATAATGGAGAAGGGAAAGACTTGGGGAAGAGGAAGGTCGAGTATACATTAATTGAACAGGGCACAGGAACTTATGGACACCAAGAGTTATTTAAAATTCAAGATATTTGCAGAAAACAGTACCATTTGGTTGTAAGGACAAGGCGGAGAATTTAGTTAAAGAATACCTTGAAAGGATTACAAGAGGTATTCGACTACATTTTAAAAGTAAACAGGCAATTTTCCAGTTTAATATTGAACCGATAATAACACCTCGGACACTGGAGACATATGAACTTGGGATTTTGCGTCATTTTTTTTTTTTACGAATAAAACTCTCAATAAAATAACTTTTGAAACTGCATTCAAATTTCCACTTAAATATAAATATAAGTATCGTATATTAGCCGGAAAAACCAACATATAATAAACTGTTTTAAATATTTTCTAATGTTTCGACGTTTTGAAACATACTTTGTATTTTCGCTCGCATAAGCAAAACCAGTAACCTAAACAGATAGAAATTATGTCGAGTACATTTCCTTTGTTTACCGAATTCAATTTGACAAAATAAAGGGAGAAAAGGAAAATTAAATTTATTGGACATGTTCTAAGGAATAACAACTTCCTATAAAATATAATTAAGGGAAAAGTACTAGGAAAAAAAGAAGAAGGCCAAGAAAGAAGTTCCCGGATGACATAAAAAGTATTACGGGAGTAATAACATATATTTTAAAAGAACAGCACTAGATAGAGACATATGGCTGCAACGGCAAGGATCTGGCTTTAGAATATGATTGCCGAATTCAAAACATAATTACTAATTATTATTCCTTATATAATAACCCCAATTTCATGCGACAATTTCATGTGTCGCATGCTATTTGCGGCTATGGACAGCTTCCCTGGCGTAACATCCACGGTAAATATTTTGAGTAACTCAAAAACATGTAGTAGGTGTGTGTGAGAATTTTATTTCAGCCTGGAAATACTTGGTAAATTGCGAAATCTAACAAAACATGTCAGCTTTCTTAAAATTCTCCTTACATCAGGGTGACAATTATTGAACTATATGAAATAAAATCGTCGTAACTTTTTTGATAAAATAAAACTTTAATAAATAAAACCGCACATCATCGCCAATGATGGCAGGCATATCGATCATGTCATAACCTAAATCCGAATATCTATAGTGACGTTTACATGTTGAATAAAGTGTGTGCACACCATCCTTTGTAACTAATTTACGTGTTATTTCATGTAGTTCAATAATTGTCACCCTGTGCATGGATTCGCATTCCGAGACAAAGGATTAATCCGTTCCCTTGAAATAGTACAAAATGTCTCGGAAATTCTACATTACGATTTCGTATAACTTCATCGTAATTATGGTATTGGAAACATTTAGGAACACTCAGATCGTGAGGTGTATTTAAATAATTTCACGTGAACGTTATTGGTGACAACCTAATGAAACTTGGCCTTTTTCACCGATTCCTTCTCAATGCACAATCAACGAACAATTGTAAAGGTAATTATGAGAGCAATGAACCAATTACGTTTTTTAAGGGGAAAAAGAACTATATTTTGTTAGTGATAAATAAAATATGGTAAGTATTAATCCTTCCAAAAATATTTAAAAACATGGCAACATTACCCCGAAAATAAATCAGCAGAGACTGAAAAGTGATCGTCATGTCAGATGGCGAAACCACTGCGCGTTTATGTTAATAGTTCTTTCTGCTAATAACTCTTTCGGAAGTTTTCTTTTAATCACTGAAATACAGAAATGCAACTGCTATTTATTTATATTGAAGGAACCAACGAGAACATGTAAGGAATGCAATAAATTTTGTAGACATGAAGTTTTTCTCACATGGAAACTGCTTTATTCTGAAAGGCGTAACCACTGATCAGATACCAGCTTCGTTACACCGTACGACCTTTCCTCAAGATACGAAAATTTAATTCAACTTTACACTTGGTGTAACCCACTTTAAAGTATATTTCAAGACTCAAGAGAGTCTTACGCTTCGGAATTGATACAGTAAGAATGATCCGTTAATTACAATCGTGTACAATGTATTCATAAAAATCCAATGACAGAAGAAATCAAACAAAATACCCGTAGTTTCACAGCTAAAATGACACATGTCTGCTACGAATTTAGACATTAAAAGTTTCTCTAATTCGTAAAACAGGCATATACAACTTCCCTGAAACAGGAATCAAACACTTTGTTTTCATTCTTAGTATATTTCAAAGTATCACAATATCAAACTAACACTGGTTATCATGGAATTCCATCCACTGCCGGCCTCCTCGGTCAATGTTAATTAAATGCTTTTCCTTGGATTGTACAAGTGTGAAAACGCAATTTCGAGTACTTGAGGTTGCACACACCTCTCGGATATCATTTAGAGCTTAAGGACGTCGTTTATGAAAAACAAACGATGACAAAGGACAATGCAACACATTACGCACACCATAAGAATACAGACTCGCTTCCGCTAAAAAAGACAGTAACAGCACAATGGAGGCCAATATGTAAGCATCTGCTTTAAAACAGTAGAAGTAAAAAACTCCCATTGAAACTGTACACATTAATAGTTGTACTCAACTCTAAATGCAGAGCCATAGGAAATGGATGGAGCTGAAAAGGCGAGAGAGGGACCAAAGAAAACAACTATGCCATTCACCTGAAAGTAGTATGTCTACTAAAATCGTGATCCAGGCAGTAAGCATCAATTCCTCGATTGGGACTCATCAATCGACTCCGATGATTCGGACACTCGATGAGAAGACTTGCAATGGGCAAGCAACGGAATGACGCAAAACTTCAACTTGGAGTCGAAAAGTAATCTGCGAGGACAGCTGCGAATGACCACAGTGTAGGACCCAGAATACGTTCGGGAACAAACGAAGTATTTAGAGCAATCGGTAGGGTGTGGGAACCATCCAACAGAGTAACAAGGAAAATTAGTGGTGGAGGTAGTAGTTCTGAATGTAGTCGTTGTTGACGCTATGGTCGTCCGAGAGGTAGTAGTTGCTGGAGTAGTAGAGGTAGTAGTAGTGCTAGCTGTCGATGGAGTACTAGTTGTAATATCTATCGGCGGGGTAGTTGAGGTAGTAACTGTCGAAGCTGTAGTAGTGGTAAGAGTAGGCGGGGTATTCGTCGCAGTAGCTGTTTGAGGGGTAATAGTGGTAGTGTCTGTCAGCGGAGTGATGGTAGTAGTATCAGTCGGTGGGGTAGTTGTAGTAGTATCAGTCGAGAGTGTAGTAGTCGTGGTGTCTGTCGGAAGAGTAGTGGTTATAGTATCTGTAGGCGGAGTATTTGTAGTAGTATCAGTCGGTGGGGTAGTAGTAGTAGTATCAGTCGGTGGGGTAGTAGTAGTAGTATCAGTCGGTGGGGTAGTAGTAGTAGTAACTGTTGGGAGAGCAGTAGTCGTGGTGTCAGTCGGAAGGGTAGTGGTTGTAGTATCCGTCGGAATGGTAGCAGTAGATGTATCAGTCGGTGGGGTAGTAGTAGTAGTATCTGTCAGGAGAGTAGTAGTATCTGTTGGGAGAATAGTAGTCGTGGTATCTGCTGGAGGGGTAGTAATGGTAGTATCTGTCGGTGGAGTAGTGGTTGTAGTATCGGTCGTTGGGGTGGTAGTAGTATCTGTCGGGAGAGTAGTTGTCGTGGTGTCTGTCGGAAGGGTAGTGGTTACAGTATCTGTAGTCGGTGTAACTGTGGTAGTGTCCGTCGGAATGGTAGCGGTAGTTGTATCAGGAATTGAGGAAGTCGTAGTAGTATCTGCTGGAGGGTTAGTAATGGTAGTATCTGCCGGTAGAGCAGTGGTAGTAGTGTCAGTCGATGGGGTAGTAGCAGTAGTATCTGTTGAAATAGAAGTAGTCGTGGTGACTACTGGAAGGGTAGTATCTGTCGGTGGAGTAGTGGTTATAGTATCTGTAGGCGGAATAGTTGTAGTAGTATCTGACGGCGGAGCGGTGGTAGTAGTATCAGTCGGTGGGGTAGTAGTAGTAGTATCTGTTGGGAGAGCAGTAGTCGTGGTGTCTGTCGGAAGGGTAGTGGTTGTAATATCTGTAGGAGGGGTAGTTGTGGTAGTATCCGTCGAAATGGTAGCGGTAGTTGTATCTGTCGGCTGAATAGTGATGGTTGTATCAGTAGGCGGGGTTATTGTGGTAGTATCAGTTGGAGGGGTAGTAGTGGTAGTATCTGTCGGGGGGGTTGTTGTAGTAGTAGTATCTGTCGGGATAGTAGTAGTCGTTGTGTCTGTCGGAAGGGTAGTGGTTGTAGTATCTGTAGGCGAGGTAGTTGTGGTAGCATCCGTCGGAGTGGTAGTAGTCGTAGTATCTGTCGGCTGGGTAGTGATGGTTGTATCAGTAGGCGGGGTTATTGTGGTAGTATCAGTTGGAGGGGTACTAGTGGTAGTATCTGTCGAGGGGGTAGTCGTGGTTGTATCTGTTGGAGGAGAAATAGTGGTAGTATCTGCAGACGCCGCGGTAGTGGTGGTGTCTGTTGCTAGAGTAGTGGTGGTTGTATCTATCGGCGCAGCAGTAGTCGTAGTATCAGTTGGCGGCGTAGTAGTGGTAGTATCGGTCGGAAGGGTTGTGGTTGTAGGAACAGGCAGTGGGGTAGTGGTGGTAGTATCTGGCGGCGCGGTGGTGGTAGTAGTGTCTGTCACAGGGGTAGTAGAGATTGTTGTGGTAGAATCTGTGGCCAGGGTAGTTGTTGGCGTAGTTGTGGTCGTCGCAGTCAAAAGGACGCAGCGACTGGTGGTACCATCGAACTGGTATCCCGTCGGACAGGTGACCTCGACCAGACTGAATCCTCCAGGTAGAGTCGAGTTGGTATTACAAAGGTAGTAGCGAGATGGGTTGCAGGTGTCGGCGAACCTCCCCTGATCCGTGCACGTGAAGCAACTTCCAGGAATGCACTCTAAGGATGCGGAGCTGTTGCAGAGTGTTCCCGGCGGGCACTGGATCACGGGAAACAGCGGAGTTGTGCCGTCGCATAATTGAACCGTGCAGCAACTAGTGCAGGCGAATCCGTTGGAGTTGCACGTCTGCCCACCGACCAGCTGAAATATTCCTGCCAACGTCTGAAAATGAAAACGATCAGGAACTGCGATTGTTCAAATAATTTCCCCCTACGTTTTATAACATTTAATACTATCCACTGTTATTGTCTATCCACATAATATTTTATTAATACGCGTAATTTTTATTTACTATATTATTTGAGGATTATATTCTAGACAGATCAATCCCGACTGCCCGTATATTTCTCGGAATTCACGATTCAATGCCTTTTTTCCCTACCGTTCGTCAGAAATGATCCGGAATTATTTATATTAATAATAATGAAAGTAATTCGGCTCAATAATTAAAAATCTACGACAACATATGCAGAAGAATTTCAGTTTACTCTAGTATATCAAAAATATGAGGACTAAAATGACTTTAGAAGTGCTTGATTCAAGAGTTTCAATTTCCATTTTACAAATAAAAATCATCATGCTATACAAATTAAAATGCTTAAGATTCTAAACGATATATTCCTTACCGTACATGTCAATAGCAGAAAAAAATTTAATGTAATCGGGATGGCACCCATTGCATCCCAAATTTTTTAAAAACTACAGACGTCGAATCTTGGAAAAGAAGAAGTTCTCTCTGAGTTCTAACTCTTATAAGCAATGCTTTTTAAGTAGGATAAGGTCGGGATGCTCCACAACGAGCAATATCTCAATCATGGGCCTAGAATTGAGGAAAAAATTATGAGCAAAAATGCTAACAGCATATATGAAGTGAATAAACATTCTTTCCTCATCGATTTTTGTGTTTGGTTCGCGTGAATCGTCCGCGTCCTGACATCTCGGAAAATTGCTATATTTTAAAATTTTCCATTATCACAAAGGAATAGTTTCCTCTTGCATAATAAGGGCTTGTTTACAATCGGCTGAGGTCTCACAAACTCTGAAAGGCAATTTATGACCTGGTGACTTGAATCGAAAATTCTCTTTTTTCCTCTAGAATTTCTCCGAAAAACTACGACCCGATTTAGTCTCTTCCCTTCGGAGGGACAAATACCTACATACAAGTGAGCCTTTTCTTTGCACTAAATTATTATTTGCATAATATTCTTTTGAGGCTCCTAAACACCGATGTTTGAATAATAATCTCTCATCTACCCGTCGTATAACATATATCTACTATTTTCTTTTAAGCCCGTTACACACTACGCCATTTCTTGGGCCAGAAATGGTACAAAAAAAGCCCGCCATGTTTTGCGTCGTGTTTCATAGCGAATTATTTACCATCTAGAGGTGGCACAAGTAGTTACCCGCTAGTTGCACAGGATAGAACGTGTTCTATTTCCGCCATTTTTTTTGTACCAGTTGTGAGAGTTTATGTGAAATTAGGCGATTAAAAAACATCATTCAAGGTTAGTATTCTGTTTTATTTCCATTTAAAATGTACTTCATTATTTTTATCGATTATGTTGATGCATAATTAACACATTTTAGTTATCACTAATAATGTGTAAAACGTGCTATGGAATTGTTAGTAACGGTCCGTGCGAATCTCAGCTACTTAAGAACAGCATTTAGTTGTTATTCTATTTAATTTCAGTTTATAATGTATATCATTATTTTTATCGTATGTTTTTATGTATAATTAACATATTTCGGTTAAAGCTAATAATGAAATAGTGTTTAATACGTGATATAGAATTTTTCGTCAACTACCGTGCGAATCTCGATCACGTGAAAAGAGCATTTATGTTAGTATTCTTTTTAATTTCCGTTTAAAATGTACATTATTTTTATTGTATATGTTGATGTGTCCGCCATTATCATGCAATCTATAGCCCCGACCTCTGGTAGCTTGTGTAGAAATTCATGCAATTAGTTGCGCCAAGGATGATGCTACAAAATCCAGGCAATTTTTAGTACCGTCCAAGAAATGGTGTCGAGTGTAACGGGCTTTAAAGTAAGAGTTGAACTTTTTTCAATTATACAAATTGGGTACGCAAAAGCTTCTCATAATGGAAAACGAATTTTCGATTTGCGGAAAATAATTTCTACCGACCACACTATGCTTACACGCAGGCAAGGCTTTAAATAAGACTGGCCATTTCGCACAATGTCATTGAAATGCCTGCGATATATTACCTGTTGGAGTTGCACGTCTGCCCACCGACCAGCTGAAATATTCCAGTCAACGTCTGAAAATGAAAACGATCAGGAACTGCGATTGATCAAATAATTTCCCCCTACGTTTTATAACATTTAATACTATCCACTGTTTTTGTCTATCCACATAATATTTAATTAATTCGCGTATTTTAATTTACTATATTAGTTGAGGATTATATTCTCGACAGACCAATTCCGACAGCCCGTATATTTCTCGGAATTCACGATTCAATGCCTTTTTTCTTACCTTTCGTCAGAAATGATCTGGAATTATTTAGATTAATAATAATGACAGCAAATGGGCTCAACAATTAAAAATCTATCGACAAAGTATGCAGAAGAACTTCAGTTTACTCTAGTATATCAAAAATATGAGGACTAAAATGACTTTAGATGAGCTTGACTTAAGTTTCATTTACAAATAAAAATCATCATGCTCTACAAATTAAAATGCTTAAGATTCTAAACTATATATTGCTTACCGCACATGCCAATAGCAGAACAAATTTAATGTAAACGGGATGGCGGCCATTGCATCCCAAACTTTTTAAAAACTACCAACGTCGAATCTTGGAAAAGAAGTTCTCTCTGAGATCTAACTCTTATAAGCAATGCTTTTTAAGTAAGATAAGATCAGGATGCTCCACAACGAGCAACATTTCAATCATGTACCTAAAATTGAGGAAAAATTATGACCCAGAATGCTGACAGCATATATGAAGTGAATAAACATTCTTTCCTCATAGATTTTTGTGCTTGCGATATATCCTTGAATGCCTGTGATATATCGCTTAAAGGAGTTGGGAAATTCTCGGCGACCGTTAAAAACTACAGACTCACCTATACATTGTTACAGGTTTGGGTGGACATGAAATCGTCGTTCTCCAATCCATCAGAAGCATGGTGTGTTATATTTTCATTCCATACTTGGGTTTTCAAATCTGACATGAGGAAAACCATTGATGATTTAATGAAACAAGCGGAAAATCCTACTGTGTTAGTTTCTAACTGCTCATGAATGAAAACAAAGAACCAAAGCACTCGAGATAGTGGTAGCTGAAGACTGTGAACAACGAAAAAGGGTATGCAATATAACAGCTTATGAATTAGCTTAATCCACTGCCACATCTCCTTTAAGTAATCAACTGAGGATTGTAGACAGATGAAATCTTTGCTGTCCGATCGGAGTTATGTATCGTTGAATAATTTTTTTTCGCTTGTTATAATCATGGAAATATGATTACAATGGGGACAAATTCATGACCTGTAACATATATTGTGACGACTTTTCCAAACATTAAGTAAAATTTTAATTTATGTCAGGAGGAAAATTCTTCTGTTTTTCAATAGAGACAATACCTTATATGAACACAATTTTTATGTAATAATTTTTACTAAACAACACCACTAACAAGGCACAAATTAAAATAATGTTTCGGCATTACTTACATCATTCAAAGAACAAAACCAACCCTAAAGGACAGGTATCCATACCTTTACCATTGCCATTCATCAGCTAACTATACCATGGCAATACAAATCCTCTTTACCCAGCTTTTACAAGATGGAAATGTCCTTTCTTTAGTCGGCTAAATGAATTTGATCTAGCAGGTCCGATTGGGGATGCAATTTACATCAAACATATAATGAAAATGCTCCTAATAGCAACATGACTTGCTAGACTGAACATTTGTGTGGGGAGTGTTTCTTTCGTTCAGTAATGGTATCCCACAGCAAAACAATCATCACATATACTTTGGCCAAAGATTAGAATGTGCTTAACCACCCTCCATGTTCACCGATCAGATCAGCACCTGCTGATTAATATTTGTTCCTAGAAGCAGAATACTACTGGAAGGGGTATCTGTTTAACTCAATTTCAGACATCTAGTATTCCACGAAAGAACATCAAACTCCAGGGTGAAAAGAAATTTCACAGAGGCATTTAGAAGCACTAATCAGTCTGCACAGTTATAATAGTTAGATAATAAATTAACAAACATGCATCTAAATTTTTCTACGTGTCTTCTTAGTAGAAGCATGGTGTACCTATGGGTTTTAAGAAAGTAGTCTCAACTTGCAGTCTTTGCATTAATTTATAAAACATTTGAATTAAATTTTTAATATAACTCATCATCTAGAAATTGAAATCAAACATAAATTACCCTCTTACCTCACCCAGAATTATAACAACAAACTACTGTGATATATAAAAAATTTCAAGAACTTCATAATAATCACTGACATGAAAATAATTAACTATTATAACCTATTCCTATCGTGATTATTTATCAAAACACATCTAAGGGGATTTAAGTTTCCTTGAAACACTAAATTTTTAGAGAAAATATAGTAGCAATTGTAGATTTTGGTAAAGTTAGGACCACAATATATGTTGATAAAACAAATGACTTAAATTTCTTTTACTTACAAGTTGTCAGAAATACCAGTTCTCCCACCTTATCTACACTGTAGTGGCAATATACTGGACTTCATCATAGTTTAAGCTATTTCTCTCTTCAACCCAAAAAAATATGATATTGAAAACTGCATGGATGAAAAAAGAAAAGAACAAATCAGCTTCCACATCTATCAAAGCTATAAGCCCATTTATTATGAATACTAACCTTACTCACCAAACATCACTGAATATTCCTTCAATAAATGTATCTTTTCAGAAAGGATAATATTACATCATTAGGAGAACACTGAATTTGACATTTGAACAATAGACTTGAAAAATATTCCCTATTCCATTCTATTATTGGCTAATGAGTCGTGAACCCAATATAATGTTCTGCCAGAATAAAGTTAATAGACCTATAATAGAAATGGAAAGAAAAAAATGTTTGGTTAAAATTAACCTTATTTTTTTTGGATTATTTATGAAATTAGGGAAACCCATAAATAAATGTTTTTTTTAAATATTAGAGATGATATGACTGGGTGGTTTTAGGAGGTATATTTACATAATTTTAATGGTTTTTAGATAATAATAATTTTTGTCCAGAGGTCATAACTATGATACATACACATTGTCTTTACATCCTTTAAGTCAAATAAATATATTATTATTATATAGGACACATCATTGTCATAAGGCACAAGAGCCATTAAAAAGGAAAAATGAGCATTACGAGGTCTGTTAAAAAAATACGTAGACTGCTTGAATTGTGCTGACCCAGTTAGTTCCTGATAAATCCGCTTGGTGTCGACTTCTTCGTAAACATCTGCTGATCACAAGGCGGTTTTGTTTTTGCAGATATCATTATTTGTTGCTTAGTAACGCAGTTGTTTGTGAA
>WURS02025582.1:0-11790 GCA_011762765.2 Rhinocypha anisoptera | reverse complement strand
GTCGAGTCCCACATACCCATTAAAAACCCACCACCAATTGATTACGCCTATTATGGAGAAGCAGGAACCGGAGACAGTCGGAAGTCAGAGAGGGCTGCGCTGACCAACTCCGGTTTTTTCCCTGATATTCCGGACCTACGTGCAGTTATTGAAATAACGAATGGAAATGAGCCCCACCCCCTAAGATTGCCCTGCTTGATAGGGCCTTGAGATCTTTCTGTCCTATTATCCCCACATTGATGGCGTCATGAGCTGATCTCCTTCTCAACCTACCACGACTACTTAAGGTGATGGCGAAGACCTCAAAAATGTCCCTCGCTGTTTTCGCTCGAATGGAGTCGAGGAGCGAGGAATCGTTTCGATATTTGCAGACTTTCCATTTGTTGTAAAGGTCTAGGTCCCTCTGTTCGCCTACCACCTGTGCATCCACTAATATAGTTTTATCACCTTGGGCAGGTATGGCCGCGGGTTCAAGTCCTGCCCAGGGCATGAGTGTTGTGTTTGTCCAGATGGTTTTTTTTACTATTACTTGAAGAGGTGTGAAATGATCATAGCCGTCGAAGCACCCTATAAACAAAAAAAATACTACTGCTACTCATATAATTACTATGCCCAACTGCCCCAATAGCTGTTAAAATATCATTAACCTAGCAACTAAAACCATCGTCGAGTTCCCTAAAGTTTCTGTATGCTGATGTATGTAATATATATATATATATATATATATATACGTATACCTTGAGAAGCTAGAATCCTGTACACTTCCTTGGGGTGCACTGTAAAAAAACCTACCTCTGATAAACATAGCACCGGAGTTCGTCATTCATCTAAAACAAAAAATATGAGGTTGGTTGCCATACATTTTTTACTCTTTCTAGTCAAAAGTTAGTGCCCTGAAATTTTTAAGGTAACGCAATAAAGGAGACAGTTCTGGGAATAAAAGCTTTAGCGAAAGAGTGGTTGGAAAAGATTAAGAATTTTAGAATGAATGTAGAATGAATATATTTGTAAATTCATTATTTTCATTTCTAATTTAAAAGTAATTGGCATGCTCAATGTAATAAATTTTGTAAACCACAATAACACATCTTAGTATGTATTATTAAAAATAAAATGAATTGTAATTTGAAACGACACGTATTTCCGTAATTTTGTAGCCCATTTTACTAACGAGGTACCATCAAAATTGATGGTTTCATGAGAGTCGTATAATAATGTACTATCGATAGAAATCGCTATGGTACTAGCTGTGTCGCAAAGTTTAATGAAGTAATATGGGGGAAATACGACTATATTTATATTGTTTTATTCCTATGGTCTGACCATAGCCTAGGATTCACTCTTTTTTTGTTAAATAGCTAAGATTCTAACCTTTTCACGGTTAACTATTTATACTTGCTGTTATTTTAGTGACAGAAAAACTGAGAATGTGTAATAATTTGGAGCAAAAATAATTCCTGGTTCTTATTTGATGCAAAACTTTTTTTTTATGATTCAAAATTTAGCTGAAAATTATTTTTTCTCCCGTCCTAAGTCGATAAAATACCTTTCTTTTATAGTGTAACAATAACGTCTGCCCTTCAATGAAATCTAGAAAATCAAGCCCGTGGGGATATAGATTAAGGATACTGCCCTCTTAATTTAATTTTTTTCTGAGTCGATCACGACCGGGTGCCGGTTAATACGTTAGGGGGGGGTGCTTATCCTTCTCGTTCCACAGGGGGTTATTATCCTTTATGCCCCTTAGTGTGGGATTAAGTTTCAGAAACTTTTAACGAATTTTGACTGTTGGAAAAGTCTGGGAAATTTAGTTGGCGCGATGCCTTTCGTCATTTTCCCCGTCAAATAAGCTGTGCGGAGGTAGTGTAATGCACTTGCATTATCCTCCCATCCATCCCTTCCTCCCCTTGGAAAACGTTTTTCGGGAGGTTTATTTCAGATGCTATTTTTTCAACCTCACCCCTTCGACTATGGTCTCCTTCCGTGTGTTTACTCTGCTGCTTTCCGGACCGCGTCGGTCCTAATAACGGAGAAAACTCCAGCTCCGGCTTATTTCTAGGAGGATCCCTCGGTTTATATTTAGGCTTCACGCCTTATTTTCGTTCCCGCTTCACGCTTCGTATTCGTTCCACGCCGAGGAGCTGACGAGGCGAGGAAAAAGATTCGACACGCCCTCTCCGCAGAGAGGGGGGTGGGCGGGGGGAGGGAATTTTCCCTGCCTTGTTTACGGCGCGACTTGATAAAAATTTATTAGATTGGAGCGGCACCCCTGATGTCGGATGATATTTTTTCTCCTCTGGGATCAGCCCTGGAGATTGCGATGACTACATGCCTTCACCGAATAACGGGGGAGGCGATTCCTTCCGTTTCGTTTATTATTTGATACGAGTAAGTAGTTTATTTTGAGCATGTTCTGAGGTAATACTCTGGTGTGAAACTTTTAGTGGTCTTGCATTTTCTGACTGCTCGTCATTGTATGGCAGAAGACAAATTGAAACCACTTGGCGTCAATAAGAGGAATATTTTTTCTTGCGAGTTTATTGATAAAACAAAAAAAAGTAGGACATCAAGAAAATTGGAACTGTTGGAAAATTTTGTAACTAGAAATGAAAGTGCGTTTAAAACTGTAGAAATATAAACTAGTAATCGCATCCAAATTCTTCTACAATACGCAAATGAACATTTAGTTCAATAAACATTTAGTTCAATAGTATTGCTTCTTGTCTAAAGTACGAGGTGCATTAAAGTTTAAGGCCCTCAATTTTATTTTCCCGACTGAAAACAATTAGAAACATTCGGTTTGTTTTTAAAATGAGCGGGAACTCTTTTGTCAGTGCGTGACAGAGATGGCAGCACTCTACGACAGACAGAACCTCTAGCGGAAGTCGCGAGAATGAGAACTGTTTTCGATACTTAAAATGACGACATTTTCGTTACATGACCAGCGTGTAATCATTCGTGGTGTGACACCGATTGAAATTCATCGCCAGTTAAGGAGACACGTGGTGATGGAGTTATGGCTGTGTCGAAAGTGCATCCGCGATGAAAGTGCACTGACGATGAATCTCAATCGGTGTCACACTACGAATGATTACACGCTGGCCATGTAACAAAAACGTCGCCATTTTAAGTATCGAAAACAGTTCTCATTCTCGCGGCTGCCGCTAAAGGTGTTGTCTGTTGTATAGTGCTGCCATCTCTATCACGCATTGACAAAGAGTCCCGCTCATTTAAAAATAAACCGCATGTTTTTATCTGTTTCCAGTCCGGAGGAAAAAATTGGAGACCTTGCAACTTTAATGCACCTCGTAAACTGGAATCAATGTATTACATCTTAAAAATTTGCGCGAAGGCTCTCGCGCCGTAAAAGTCGTGAAGGCTGCATTCTGCGGGCATTCTCCGCGTCTAATATTTGTTGTGACAACAGTTTCGCCAAGATTACACCTGGCTTTTTCAGGTCGAAATGAAGACGCCAGGACTAATCTTAGCGAAACTGTTGTACCAACAAATATTATACGAGGAGAAAACCCGGAGGGATGCAGCCTTCACGATCTTGAAAATTTGTTTTAATGTAAATATAAATGTATCTTAAAAATCTTTTTCAAATTTCTGGTGAAAAATTGTTGCAACAAAAGTGACGAGAGAAGTGATATCCAAGAAGTTTTGAAAAAATAAACCGATAGCAAGCGAGAAAGAGAAGAACATGAATAAATCATTACATTTTTTTAACGCCTCGATGGACTACTAGCAACTCAATCTAATGCTATTTTCAAGTATTACGATGGTATGTGTATTAATCCGACTTTCTGACACTTGCATCATATGTTTTTACAAATCAATCATCGTATCATTTTTAATATTTTGTAAACAATAAACCGTTCTTGAATAGATTTTGATGCATGCTAAAACTCAATGCTTCCCGTCAGATGATAAAATTTTTCCTCCGACTGTATACAATGTGTGGGTTCGGCCTCATGTGCAACCTTCCTCAGCTATAAGAAGGATGACTTAAGACTGATTCAGTCTTCTTTCAGCTGAGGAAGGTTTCACATGCAGCCGAAAGTTCCTTTTAAAAAATTCTGTCCCTTTTTTTGTGTTTCTGTGCTATTCATGTACTATTTGTGCCGTCGCAAACCATATACATTGCTCCACTGAGCTTTCCTTCAAGTGTGTCTGTATATATATATATATTTATTTATTTATTGCGGTCGTCAAACTTCTGATTGTTTTACACTCATAATTTTCCATTTTCTCTGACGTTAACTATGGTTTTCACTTATGTGTAACTTATTTCTCCACGCTTATTCTTAACAAGGATAATGGAACCTTATGACGAAAATACGGTGGTTCACAAACAATTTTCTTATGGTTGTTTACGGGAGTCGTTCCACGTCAGAAAAGACCAAAAGATGCAAACACACTGCCTGTTAGTAGAGCCTCATCGGTTTATTCGGGGTAACTCGGCGGGAGGCACTAATAGGTCACAGGCACCCGAAGTAGTTTACGGGCAATTTAATCCAGCGGCAGGGACCAACTTCCAGATATTCCCACACTCACCCTGTGATGAGTGTGACTGTAACGTCATTGGCGAGGAACTAGTTTTCCCATAAATAGCCACACTGAATATTTGTGGGCGATTGAATGTGTGCTGTATCTGAACGCGAGTTTGATCCCTGGCGAGGGATTCATTTCCACGGAAACCTCCGCGAAGTTCCTCGTGTTCAACGTTAGGTCGCCTCCTTTCTCAAAGACCGAAGGGGTATTTCAGAGTTATGAGGCCCAGACTCTGAAATATTTTCTCAACCCCTTCCTTTTTCTTCGTTTCTGTTCACGTTAACTTCATAGCACCTCTTCACACCCATTTCTCAAAAGCTACCGTCTACGCAAATCCTCTCTCCTCAAGGACAAGTTTACCTCTATCACATAACGCTAAGCTCCTTGTAGAATCTCCTTTTGAATAATCTTAATATTTTTATTCACTTCCCCGTTTGAATTATCGCTGGCCGGGTCAGCCTGGTGGGTGGCACGCTATCCACCTGACGCAAAGGCTGCGAGTCCTAGTCCCGCCTATGATATGGGCGTTCTTCTTCCTCTTGTAGGAAGACGGATACGTATGGTTTTTCTTCGACTTGAGGAGGTGCTAAAATAATCATATTTGTCGGCGCGTCTTGAATAAAAAAATATTACTCTCTAAACTACCGCTCATCTTCGCGTTTATTCCTTTCTCTTAGTAAATGCGTCTTAAAACGTTTCCATTGTCTTAAAAAAAAAAAAAATTTGTGATTCATTACTCGATAATAATCAGGAAATTTTATATTTATATAATGGATTTAGTGCGAAATTAATACGAACTGAGACCGTATATCTATTTTTCCTTGACTGTATAGTTTATACACGGTATATTAATAACAACCGCTGATCACTTTGAATCGGCCAAATTCAGGTACGTAGAGAACACCTCAGGAGCGTTGATAATTGCCGTGGATGGCGAAATATGCAATACGTGGCATTGTTCACTCGTTGGTTGTCTTCCGATAAACTTAATTCCTCCGAAACCACAAGTTTCCTACCTATTCCGGTTGTAAATCTGGAGAGTCGTTGCGAAATCCCTTATGTCTCGAGCCCTCACCCCATCCGTTGTCTAACTTGGGACTTGTTCACTACCATAAATTTTCAAAGACAAAGAAATCAGTGTGATTAAACCACCGCGCGGTGATATATATATAGGTTCGGTCACCGATTTCGTGTTCCGAGGATTTCCCTTTCCATTCCACTGTATTTCACTCTTCAGCCGAATCGCGAGTATATATATATATATACATATATATGTATGGGTGCCGCAAAGCATGCGAGGCGGAAGAATGGAGAGAGGAGGAGGACGAGGGGGGAGGCTCCTCCCGAAGCAGAGCTCGGCAAAACAGGACAGCTCTTAAGGCCACCTCACACAAGATGCATGATAACATGCGCATGAACGTGCATGACCTCATCAGGAAACGTTATCTCCCAAAATGATGGGATTATGCACGGAGAAATCTGAACTTCTAATTTTTTCTCATCATGCATGCATGATGCTTGCATGATCAGCGCTCGTCGGTCATATTTGTTACGTGAAATCTGGAGATACCACTTCGAATCTTATTGTTATCTTTGTAATTGTATTCAATGTAAAAGGTCTATCTAGGCAGTTTTTTTGTGTTATTTCAAGTCCGGTTTAGCTGTTAGGCTCTTCAGACCGGAGGGAATGGTATACAAGGATGGGAATGGAAGGTTAGTAGGAATTTTAGGCTCGTAAAAGCTTCTAAAAATATGTGTAATAAGTTAACGCATATTACTGTGACAAGCTGGAAATCAGGAAGCATATTACAGTAGAGACATTATAAAATGTTGCATGTGCAATCATTCAATCGAGCCCTGGGAGACGGAAATAATCGGAGATCTAGAAGTGGAAAATAGTGTGTTATTTACGGGTTGGTATTGCGGTTACGTGTATAACATCTTCGCAGTTGGTTCCATTTCCAAAACGGAAGCTTCTCACAGGTTAGCGGTTTATGATGTTCACTGCCAAAGTCATGTGCATGATATCACGCTCCGTGTAAGGAAAATTTTCAGCGCCGTCATGCATGAGAAATCATTTCCAACGAGATGATGCAAGTGCATGATCATGATATCATGCACCGTGTAAGGTGTAAGGTGGTATTTAGAGTAGCAACGTGGGGCTCCGTTTGGGATACCGTACATAAAACTCTCAAGAGCTGAGAAGAATGAGTCCGACCCATTCAAGTATAATTCCGAGTGCATCGACGATTATATTTTAGTTTTGGTATTCATCTGAATTTATCTAATCTCAGACACCCATTTAAATACATTTTTCATGCCTTACAAGAAAATCCCCACCTTACTCATTAAAAAAAATGAGTCTTCTATTTGACCTGTTTAGATTACGCCTTGGATGGGAAAATGGAAAACTGTATCATGTAAGAAATAGGCTGTAGGCCCTTATTCTCCTCATAGAAATGTAAATTTGGAGTAATTTGCATTTAGTCTCGGGGACCAAAAATATAAAACCACGAATTTGGGGTCGGTCCTCGTTAAGAATTCGTCAACTTGATCGCTCTCGGATCCAAAGGGGGCGGTAATTGAGCGCTACCAAAGTTTAATTAAGTTTCACTCTTATTTTTTTTCTCATTTATTTGTTGTGTATTCGCAATTAAATCTGTGGCGGGCAGCTGTGAGTCGCGGGAAAAATCCAGTAACAACGAAAAGAAAGCCAATAAGGAGCAAAACGTCTTCCATTTTTTCATTACGAAACTAGTACGTGCCAATGACAATCTTTGAAGGAATGTTTTTCGAGTTCCTTGGATTGAAGAGTGATTTCAGGATATTTCATATTTTTATAGATGATAATTTCCACTCTGAATGTTTACTAAGAGTGTTTTTTTTTAACTAACCACATCATTTCCATTCCACAAAGTTTGTGACAACTGAAATATTTATGGAATATTTTCTTTAACCTTTCCCTCTCACCATGATTCTACTTTTCTCAATCTGCGCCTTGCAGAAAATTCCGTTCCGCCCATCCCTCCCAAACAATTTTGAAACCATGAAGTGTAGGAATGTTTTTATCTCCCTCCTCCTTTGGGAATACAAATGTCGCGAAAGGGCGAGCGAGTCATGAGAAGAGAGAAAGAGAGGGAGAGCGACAGAAGAGAGAGGGAATGGAACAAATATAAATAAGGAATGAGAAAAGAAACCCGAGGATGAAGGAGACATGTCCCTTCACTTCTCCTGGAAGAGGGATGAAAACTGCGGGAGTGGTTCTGGGGGTCGTGGACCGAGGGCGGAGAACGGCTCGGCGTTCAGATTTCGGTGCCTACATGGCTTATGGCGATACATCTTTCTGCTATGATTTTCCTTTCATGTGCGACATTGTTTCATCTGCATGCATTAAGAGTAGAAGCTAGTAAATGCGTCTCCAACCACCAATGGCGTCGCCAATAGAAGTTTATTTTATACTAGGATTGCGTTCATGTCAAAACACTATGTATTAAAACTCTTTATACTATCGATGACAATAATGCAAGTTGTTTATCGAGGCGAGTTTAATAACTCTCCTTCTAAGTTTTCCCTTGCCATTTTTCGGATGATAGAGAGTTATACGATATAAATATAAACTTTAAGTACTAAAAGACGAGGAAATTAGTATATTATATGTAATGTATATTAATATTTTAATACTTACCTGTCAAAAAATGAATTAAAATATTTTCGATTGCATACTTTCATAAATAAAATGTCTGTTACAGGTAAAAAATCTTAAGCGTGGTGTGCAAAGATTGTGAATCAATGTTAATGCATGATGCATTAACCAACATAGAATAAAAATAAAACGCAAAAATCTTTTAGGCCATAAGGGTGGTGTCGAGAGATGGCAAGTTTGTGATTATCTCGTGTATTTTCAGTTCATGGAATTTTAAAAAATTCTGACCTCTTATTTCTTATAATTCCATATGGTAAAAATAAGGCGTGCAAAATGAGTTTTGAATTAATTTTCAGCCTGAAAATTTTGTTCATGTAGTTTTTTTTTATATCGTCAGATATTTGTAAAATATCTAAGAATCTAATGGCTAAGTTGGAGAATTAATGAAAGTACTTGTGAGGGATCCTGATGTGCTCAAAGTAAAAAACACCACAAGCCAGTTATCCCTGCGGTAACTTTTCCGACACCTCTTTGCTGGAAGCTTTCCAAGCCAAGGAGGATCGATAGGGAGTGCTTTCGCAGTCCCGCTGCGTCCTGAGCATCGGGATAAAGCCAGCTCCCTTGCCCTTTCGCTCCACGCGAGGCTTAATCGATGTGTTGCATGATTAAAAAAGTAAATGAAACGATTTAATGAAATACACAGTTCAATAATATTTAAATAAATATTGAAGTAAATAGGTTTTTTCTTCGGTGATCAATTCCTAGTCATTCTTGGTCCACTACCTATAAAATGACTTCTCTATGTTCTCTTATCGTTTTTGGTTCACAATGATTTCTGAATATCTGTTTTCTCATTCATTATCTCTTTCATATTGCGCAAACCTGCTTATACTCTCCAGTGTACAACTTCCAGGATCTCTTTTAGAACGGAGCCCGTCCGTCCTCAGTAGATGACCAGTTCGAAAGTCCCTTCTCCTTTGTATCGCGCTACACATGACAGCTCTTCGTCGGCTTTCCTCGATACTTCTAGATTATTCTCTCTACTTGTCCAAGTTATCTTCATCATCCTTCCTTAACACCGCATAAGAAATTTCTTCAGTTCATTCTAATCCGCTTCCTTTGTTGCCCGAGTCTCAACACGGCATAGGAACACACGCAGTTCAAAAGTTCTTAAATAACTCAGTTCGAATCTTATTTACAGAATGACAAATACCTTTTCTATTTTTAAAATAATGGCGTTTTGAAGGAATGTCATCAGATTACTATTAAAAAGGATAATTTCCTTATGTAGTCAAGTATTTACTGTCTCGAATCACAATCAAAAGAAGTTACACTTCTTTGTGACAGTAGAACTGATTTCCTCAACTTTTCTCAAATTACAATCCTATTTTCATCACTCCCAACTTCTGTGTTCGAGCAAGGACGTTTTTCTTTCCCCCGTTCAGTCGCGAGTTGAATTTGTTGTTCGGAATGTCTCTCATTCATGAGATAATTTCAGTCAACACCTCTTCGCACTCCGCCAGAACCTCGTGCCATTAGCGTATTGTGTTTACACGCACACCATCGTCCCTCTAATCGTTTAAGAAATCGGTCCGATGTCTTTTTGCACTCGTATATCTAAAGAGCTTTTGCTGTTGTTGCCAAACACCATCGACTTGTTTTTTTTGTTAATTCCTCCTAATCATTCCCATTCTTTATCACTGCGTTCCAATTACTGTGTTTCTTAATTTATTTTCCCATCAGGCTTAGAGGCACGTGAACTACTGCAGTTAAGATTTAAATTGGTTCGAGAAATTTAATAATGCTTTTAGATTTGCATAGAAACGAGCACTATAGTATTGAGTAAAGTGCTACAAACATCGCTAAATGTTTGCTTGTAGTACCAGCGAATCATTTAGAATACGAACTAAATGATGTACTCACGCAGTAAAAATAAAATATGAGTAGTAGGGAATATTGCAGAGAGTGTGGAAAAATTTACTGTTGCAGACAATATTTTAAAGTATAACGGACAATGTTTTCTTTATTACATTGAAGGGAGAATTGAAAAACAATGGATTTATCAAAGAAAATACCTGTATTGATGTCAGGAGCCTTACGTAAAGATTGAAAGGAAATTTTAGTGAAAACTCTTCCAAGGATTGGCTTGATGTATATGGCTCCGAAATTTTGTCTTGTGTAAGGAAGCCATAATAAAGATGAGGTAGTAAATTTCAGATCAATATTTCGTGCTTCTGTCTCGTGCAAAATCCTTGAGCAAATAATTCTCAGTAGTGCCATGGGCTGGAGACAGCGACGCATTTGTTGAAGTCCGTAATTATCATTCCTGTCTCGTCTGTCTGGCGTATCAGCTCATAGGTGAACTACAAGAGCCTTTCGCAGTACGACTTGGTTTATTCCCCCCTGATATCTCGAATTCCAGGATGTATCTCTGTGTCTCTATGAACTTTTCCGCTCTATCCTGTATTTCCTCCAAATTTCTACGGATTTTATGATTCTATCTTGCTCTTACTTAGCCTAGAATTTCTCACGTTTACCAGTTTTTGAACTTAGATTGCTTGAAGTTTTCAATTTAACATTATTAATCTGAATTTTCCTTCTTTTCTCTTGGACAGCACAGAATGAATATTTATGATGAACTATAAATATTTGATGCGAGTTTATAAACTTTGCTAACTGGCTCTAGTATCTCGTGAAAACACTGCTACTGACTCCTCAATTCCTAATTCGCTGCCTTTTTTCTGAAGTAAAATCTTTATCTCTCATTCTTTCCCACTCACGACTTTCGAATGTAGATTTCAAAAAGTTAACAAAATTGATACCTGGCGTTTATCCTCAGATTTAAGCAAAAATATTTATAGCGTCCTACTTCTTGTCTTACCACACTTTTCTCCCCTTTCTTTAGACGTTTCCTTCTCAGTCTCTCTTTCTCCCTATCTTTCCGTCTCCCTCTGTCTTTCTCAATCCCTTTCCCCTCTCTGTCTCTTTCCCTCTCCGCCTCTCTCTCTCTTCCCTTCTCCCTCTCCCTATCTCTCTCTCTCCCCGTCTCTCTCTCCCCATATCTCTCTCCCTCTATTCGTCTCTCTTTCTCTCCTCTCCCTACTCTCTCCCCGGGACTTGTATCACACGGCTAACAAGTACCACAGATTGAGTTTCCACTGCGGGGATTCTGCTACACTCCGTGCGCACCCATTTAGATCGATATGGGATTTTTGGAGGGGCGGAAAGGAGATCGCTTACGAGTGGTGCGAGGGTGGAGGAGGACGGATTTCGGCGGTCAGGCCCTTGTAAAGGAGGACGCGTGGTGGCGAAAGATTGTGGGAGAGGGATTGGCTCTCTTTTTCACTCTCCTCCACGAGGATTCACCAGATTTTCTCGGAAACTATGCGGGCTTCTGGGACGCCCTCGACATCACAAAGGCGCCCAGGTCCTCCTTCCCGGATATTTCTCGACCCCTCGCGAATGTTCGCGGGACGAAAATGGTTTCGTCCAGCTAGTCCGTGGCGAGGGGTCGCCCGGCCGATGCTGGGAGGAGGAGTGGACCCAGCTCGCCGCCAACCGGCTCGGCGCCGCTCCCCCCATCCTGCCCCGAC
>WURS02025561.1:0-11791 GCA_011762765.2 Rhinocypha anisoptera | reverse complement strand
CTGGCGATGAATTTCAATCGGTGTCACACCTCGAATGATTACACGCTGGTCATGTAACGAAAACGTCGCCATTTTAAGTAACGAAAACAGTTCTCATTCTCGCGGCTGCCGCTAGAGGTTCCGTCTGTCGTACAGTGCCGCCATCTCTGTCACGCATTGACAAAGAGTGCCCGCTCATTTTTTAAAAAACCGCATGTTTCTATCTATTTCCAGTCCGGAGAAAAAAATTGGAGGCCTTACAACTTTAATGCACCACGTATATTGCTAGTTCAAAAAATTATCACTGCTCCTCTTACCAAAATTCCACGAGTCTTACTCACCTCTTATTCACAGAAACTAATTTTTTATCGATACATAAATCGGTCCCAAGTGATTATCTATTCAATTCAAGTGTGTACTTAGTTTTCGAATGAGATTCGAGAAGGACTTTTCTGCAAAAAATTTCACGACTATTTACAAAACAATTGCTAGGAAACTAAACCCACTGGCGGTTCAAGTATCTCTAAAATCACTCCAACTGTAATGGGTTCCCAGGGAGACAGGGTCACCGGAAAAACCAGAGAGAGAGAGAGAATTCGGACAAAAATGAGACCGATTCCGCGAGCTATCCACTCACAACAGGGACCTGTGGCCTAATGCCGCGTCCTGTTTTCGGATAATTTACCTGAGATTTTATAGTTTCCCCAGACGTATCATTCTCTCTAAGGAAGGCCGTAATAAAAGATATACACTTAAGGAAGCACTTCGGTGGGGATTTGGGAGCTATCTCTTGGCAATCAACTTCGAAATGACCGGGAGAGAGAACGAATCAGGGGTCGAGAGAATAGAAACGGCCTGCCATTCACGGTGGGGGAGAGTGGTGGGGTGTGCGACGGCGACGAACGAATACGGCAGGTTTAACGTAGTGGAGAGACGAATCGATGGCCGTGGAATGGAGATTAACAGCCTGATCACGCACAATACGGGCCACGGCGGACAAGCCCGGCACCCAGACGGTGAGCAAGTCGGAGTCCGATTCTTCGTTGGACTGAGAATAAACGCGACGGCCTACAGGGCATTGGCCTCCCTCTCCACCGAGACTCGGAATTCCAACTACAAAAAGAACCGCCGCAATCCTCGAAACGTTATTTCAAGTATTTCTCCCTATGCGACTAAAGCGATGATTTTTCCAAGTATATTAAAAGATATAAAAGAAAAGATTCTCACCAGGTTCCCGACGAACAATGTGAGACCCGCTAAGGCATAATCTCCCGATTAAATTAAATACAACCTCATGTCTGCATCCAGAATTACATTATGCTTTATTTATACACAAATATATTTATGCACACCGTGGTTTGTGAATATCCCTCGCAATTAATAAATACATCACCCCGAAATTAAAAGTTTCGCTGGTTTACTTACTAAGAAAGCTTTAGGAAAAACACTGCAATGCCACATAAACAGTTAATTATAATGGTGAACAGGTTTCGCTGCAATACAACATCTTCAGGTGCTGTGTTACAAACGGTATTAGAGCGAAACCAGGTCGTGTTTAGAATAAATTGTTAATGTGAAATTGCAGTGTTTTTCTTTCCTTTCCTTAACCTTTAATGATGAAAGAATTCCATCAAGTCAAGTCTGAAACGATTTCTTGTAAGAGTTAATTATTATTAGGTATTGAGGCCTTGGAGTTTTATTTCTGATTAAATCAGGGGGCCCTTCAGTTTTCGGAGCGTCAACCACGAAACGCGTTTCTTGATATAACACTGTCGCCCAAGTTTACCAAATCAATTTGTTTAAGAAGTAGCCTAGGTTCTAGGCTCGGCTTCTGTTTGAAATTTCACTACGAATAACAAAAACGTCAGGCAATAAGCAGTGGGACATGGAGATGAATGTTAAAATTGAAATGATACTTCTTGATTTGGCACCACATCCGTTCAGATGACGCTTGTCTATGTGATTTAATTTTTGTGGCATTTTATTCGACGTTAATATACTTATAAAACTGAGTTTTAAAAAAAGGAACCTTATTAATTGCAAACAACTGTTTGATATTCCTATACAATTTTAACAAGGTTTTCCACTTGATTTGAAGCTGTTCTCTCTTTCTATCTCCCTCGCTCTTGGCGCGCAAAATAATGCAATCATTGAACCTGATTAGTCAGGAAGAAATACAACTAAAATAAAATCCACCACTAATTTTATAAAAATTTTACAATCTCGTTTTTTAAAAATGACATTTCGTACAACGATTAAAAACCTCTATGTCTGTTTATAATGTTTGAATTTTTTTTTCGTTTAGGAATTGAGGAAATTCACAGAAAGATGTTTCAAAGTCGTATGCCATTCAATTTAAAAACACAGGATAAATTCCGTAGACTTGTCAAGCTCGTTAAAAAATTCGTTGCCTGATTTCAATTTGTTTGAAAAGATCTTTTTATTTAAGAAATTGAGGATATTTACAATGAGCAATTTCCGATAAGTAAACCAATCAATTTAAAAATACTGGACAAAAAATAAAGACAATATTTTGGATAAGATTCATGACCTTAAGGGAAAATTTCTGAATTACCTACACTTCTCAATCTACCCAATCATTAGGCCCCTATTAATCGACTTTACGATGATTCTAAATGCAAAACAATTAATTTAACCGTTTCTCTCCTCCCAGAATATGAATCAGTAATTATAACAATTAAGGAAGTCAGAACGCTTTCACGCCGATGTCCTTATCATTATTACTAATTCGATCGTCGAAAATTAAAATTAGTGCTCCCTTGCAACCCTTTTAATTTTTCAACTTATGTTTAGTCAAGTTAACCTTAACTTAAATACAACGCACAGCGCAATATAATCTCACAAACGTATGGAAATCAATACGGAGTTAAGGTGAAGACAATCTTTGCTGCTCATAATGTAGTAAAAGGTCACTCCGTTTTCACTATTAAATACGTAGATGATATGCGTGGAGTGATAATACGAGTAATTTACATATCTGGCACATCACGGTCGATTTTTGCACCCAACGTTCAAATTTCCCTTATCCAAATTCACGCGTACTCCGGAATACCCGCTGATGGATAAAAACAATTTTAGATACAATGTGTCAGGAAATATTTTATCGACTCCAGCTGAATCGATGGCGCTCGACCATTTCATGGGGACTAGAATGCTTACTTTTCCTCTTCGCCTCCCTTCCCTCCCTCCTAATGACCTCACGTACCCTACCACGTCGCACTTTCGCCCGTCGACCGAGAAAAAGGACGATTTATTCTCAGTCTCTGAGACGTCTTTCGGAAGGATGGAAAAATTACGCCGATGGGGCCTTTCAACTGGTAGCCTTAAAGCGAGGGTTCTGCCCGCATTTCGTAATAAGTAACCCAGATAAAAGACAGCAAACAGGGAAATACTATTTTTAAGTAAAGGCGTTTGGATATAGCAGCCTAAATTTCTCGTTTACATGCCAAGTGTAGCGCACGACCATGTAAACTGTAACGACAACCATAGTTTTTGTTGAAACCCCACCGTCCCACTATTACTCCCTCTTTATGACTCAAACGGACGATATTCGGTATCCTTTAGAAATATTAAAAATTTGGTGCCTTAATGGCTATCTGTTAAATACGCCAAAGTCCTTCACGCCGTTCCTTTTTATGGTATACAAGGTCATAAACAAACGATTTTGGTTTGAGGAGTGAAAACTAGTCTCTTGTTAATTTCTTCCCGTATCATTTTCCAATACTGAGTACATATTACATACTTGAGGGGTCTGTGAAGGGATTGCTTTTATGTACGTTTTTCGATGCATCGCTGTATGTTTTCTCCTTAAAATTATTTCCTTTTCTATATCCTGTCTTCCTTGCGATTTATGTGATTTTTTTATATAAACGTTATTTTTGCAAGTAATTGTTGCAATAATTTGTAAGTTTGTGATTAATGTAAATTTATGTTACCACCTGACCAGATGGTCAACTTGTAACTAATAATAATAATATAAACATTTATTATCCTTTCCTGGTCCTTTCAACTTATTATCATTCCTTATAAACATCATTTCCACTTCCTCACAACATAGATCCGTTTTCGCTTTTCTCCAATAAATTTACTGACCTTGCCCTGTCCTCTCTCTCTTGTTAATTTGTTGTTTTTTATAGTTAACTTTGGTTGATGTTTGAATGTATGCGTCTTTAGTCGTACGTTGTTGCGCGGTACTTTGCTACGTACCGTGCGCGGCGCGATTGTTACTGTAAAATGCCAAACCACTGCTGCATGTGGTACTTTTTTAAAAAAAATAATAATGTTAGTAAAGAAATGTTTCGAGAGTATATTTTCACGACGCAGATGTGTATTTCAGAAGGAGATCCCTCCAGGAATGAACGAACAAGACAATACGAAGAATATTGTTGGATTTAATACTTTTTATGTTATGCATTAAAACCAACATCATTTTTATTGTGGGATTCCACTCAGTTGATTTTAAAATTCAAGGATTTTTAAAGTCAGGGAACATACTGAATAAATAGGCCGGATAATATACGAAAGATACTCGGCACTGCCATATCCATGGCTTCGTTTATCTTTAAGCCGAAGAGAAACTCCAGCACTTGACGGATTCAGAGCCGCGTTCGCTCTTCCCTAATTCTTACCACAAACATTTCCTTTCGGTTCAAATATGTCACACCTAGAACCAAATGAAACCGAAGACGCCCGCCCAATAATCTCTAAAGAAAAAGATTAACTGACATCTTTATGAACACATTTACCCACAATCACAGAGCACACGACGACTCGTGGTGTTCTAACACCTTTTAACACTCTCCTGCAGCTAAACGCAAAATATCACACAAGTAGTGCCCAAGACTTTCCACGGGCGACAGACAGTTGCCTCCCCGTGGTGTTGATCTTTGGGTCTCCACCCAAACTACCGGTGCCTCGGTGCCCAAGTGGCAATGCAGGGAGGTCCATCGTGAAGAAAACTAATGAGTCACTTAGATCACCAATTTACTTTCAACCACGGAAAAAATACGCGCGCTTCACTCAACGCAGACATTAAAATTCTACCTTTATGATCGATAACGCGACTATTCCGCTGACCCTCATTAAAATGGGCGCGTCTTACACTTAGGAATCCAAGGGGGCACTGAAAAAAAAAGCTGCAACGATTTTTGCTCTCTGCTCAATAGCTCTACTACTGATTGACCAGGCAAGATATGAAATGATGGTCATCGAAGATTAGTCTTCAGGAGATGGGGCAATGAAGGTGGAGAGGAAAAGTAAGCAATCATTTTAGTCCCAATGCAATGGTTAAACGCCATCGATTCAGCCGGAGTCGATAAAATATTTCCTTATGCATTGTATTAAAACTGTTTTTATCCATCAGCATATATTACGGAGTAAATGCGTGAATTTGGATAAGGGGATTATTGATTAAAACGAGGAAATTATGATCTAAACGAGTGGAGAATTAACACACGATACAACAGCACAAATATTGTTGCCAGTACCGCGAAAAATTAAATCAAGCGGAATCCTTCACGTGTCTGGAAATCAGTATGAGATGGGACGAAAGAAGTTCAACGGATATCAAGCGTAGATTAGCTCAAGCTAAGAAGGCTTTCATCTCGAAGACTCAAGGAAGATATCATTCCAAACAAGGAAGCAATATGCGAATGGATGGATAGATTTAGGAACGAGGAAGTTTATAGAAGTGCGGAAGAAGATAGGTCAATTTGGAGTACGATAATAAAAAGAAGAACAAGGTGAACGGGACACACCCTGAGGCATAATGAATTCGCGAAAAATATAACAGAACAAAAAATGGAAGGCTTACCAACAAATATAAACGGAAAATTACAAGAGAAGTCCGAAAGAACTACCAAGAGGTAGGAATGTAAGGAATAGATAATAAAGGATGGAGTTCTGCAGTCAACCAATCTTCGGATTGAAATATTAATAACATGAAAGTTAACAACGGCACAATACAAGCCTAGGGGTTAATACAATCAGTTAAAGGTACGAAATAATAAAAATTCTTTAGAGCGTCCACCATGGTTCAATGATTTTTATTCTATCAAAACACTGAGATATCACCAAACAAACAGAAGGCACATACTAAAGTGGAAGGACAAAGCTTTTCGTAACCTTATCTAAGTTTAGGTCTATAACGGCGATAAGTTGTGTGTGGAGTTTTTCGAACATGCGATAACACAGCGTAATCTGTAAATTTAAATAAATAAATAAACTTCTGCTTACCGAAACAAATGAGGCTTTCAAACGGAGATTTATCACATGAATATAAAACGTATGCCTTATACGTACAATGTTTTCTGAAAAATAATTTAACCTGGTCTACGAGCACAGCAATTCAGAAATTAATTCTAACATAAATCCAGATGATTACTCGAATTGATTCAGTTTACCGAAATCTTAAGTTTATTTAAACGATTAGCCATAATTTCAATTTTGAATTAGTAGTAGTATTTTTGTTTATAGGGTGCTTCGACGGCTATGGTCATTTCGCACCTCTTCAAAACATACAAAAAACCCTACAGGACAAACACCCATGCCCTAGGCTGGACTCGAACCCGCGACCTTCGGGTTAGCTGGCGAGCGCGCTAACCCGGCCAGTATTTAAGGATTTGGTCCTGCTAAGCCAAGCACGGAGTGTTCCCCGAGGGAAGATCACTCCTTGGAAGATTACACTGAGTATTGTAGCTGACGTAACACGTAAGATGAAACATGCACGAAGATGAAGTGTTCCTGCCCTCGCATATTGCCTTTAGTGCAGATTAAGATACATATGCGGCCCCTAATGCTCCAAGTGCCATATTATGGAAATATTTAAACTCGTCGAAATGGGCAGATGTACTTTTATGCCCAATTTAAATCATCACGTAATAAATGGCAGACAACTTAATTAAGCTTGGAACCATCTCTGGTAAGGAGATGTCGTGCCTAACAGTGATGATGGAAAAGCTTTCGCGATCATTCCACAAAATCCTTGTTAAGTTAAAACAAAATAAACAGAAAAGACAGAAAATAAATAATTGATTACATAGGATCATGGAAGATTAGGGCAACGTGTAGAAGTAGAGATGGATAACATCGCAGCAAAATTATTTATTAAGATTCCAGAAATAATAGTCTCCAATAAAACACCACTCGAACTCAAAGAAACTTAAACCAAGAGTTTTGTGAACATATACGATGAAGGAATTGACCAGAAGAATTATTAAAGTCAAATTTCAATTCCGAAAAAATTAAGCAGTTGTATAAGGGTTGACAGAAAGCTTTATTCTTTATGAAGGCATGCCTTAAGAGTAATTAATAAATGAGTGTAGAAGATGGCAAACGAATGCCTTGGTGAAATCGCTCGGATGTTGGAGTGGGAAGGGAACACATTCTGCAAAGTGGTAACGAGTACATTACCATAACGGAATATAACACGCGAAGCGATGTTACTACTTACACCGTAGATTTCTACATAGTTTTTGGTAAAAGGGACGGAGAAAATCTGATTTGGTTTTGTTGTGCAGAGGAAAGGAGGACGCCGAATAGGGTAGGCGTGTCACTCGAAAAATTCCCATAACTCAGGTCGCCGAGTAAGTGTTGCGGAGGGAAAATCAGGACGGGCACCAACAGACGGGGGAGGGAGGGGTGGTCCCTTATCGCCCGTGGTTTATTAATTGAATTCAGAGGAAATGAAAGGGATGAATGGGAAGGGGATGAATTAGGACCCAAAACTGGTTGGGAAACTAGTTAAGTCGGTTAGGTGATCAATAATAGTCAATCAATCAGCTTAAGGGCTTCGGGGCTTGATGAGCACATTATAAGATCACCGTGAGAGGGGTGGAAAAAGAAATTATAGGAAAACGAAAGCAATAAGATTATCGGAAAGTAAAAATTTGAACATCGGAGTAGGAGGTCATAAGTTGGACCATGTGGAAAACTTAATTTATATATATAAAATATTTCAGGGTAAAATGTGCATGTTGTCGAGGAGATTAAGAGAACTACGTAAACAACTACCACAATCGACGATCATACATAAACAAGACGAAATTTCACTCGCTCACTCAAAGCCCTGAGGAAGATGGTCGAGTTAGTCACCGAAACGTCGGCAGCCAATAATATCTTGCTAGAGAATTCGAAGGACTTCGCATACATATGTTAATTTTATTAAAGGCAAATATTTAATGTTACCATATAAATTCGGTTAACTAAAATTAGTGACGAAGATCGCATACCAGAATGATTATTATGGTGTTTAGGAAGATAAATTAAGCGCATGTTTGATTAGAATCTTGACAAATACGTGAAGTCTGCATTATTCATATTCCAATAGACCACTCAATCAAGAATTAGATACAAAGTTACATCTGACCACCTAAACAAAGTACAAGATATAAATATGTACACAACACTCTTTACTCGCTACCGCCACTCAATACTCAGAAAAATCGACGTCCATTATTTACAAGACCATCCATCAATAACTATCCATGCATGGACCCTGTACGATACAAACAATTTGCAGTAAGTCGTATTGTTATAGTGTAAGAGTAATAGCTATGAAAAAGGACAAGAATAAAATAGGCGAATCTGTAAAGGGCAGACGTGTATAAATGCGTTAATATTTCGGCATATTTGCGTACTGTCGCAACCTGTGAGAGGGAAAAAGGAATTATTGAACCCTGTGGTTCGAAAATAATAAGCTTCACATTTTTCTTCGTTGTCGCTTACCGTTAGCTTATTTCTTTTAGGGCGGCTCAATTCACTCCTAACGCCTCAAATTGCCTCATTAAGAGATGCTGCCCTACATATACCAAAACAGGCTATGGTCATGGCGACACCATACTCCCACTTGAATGGTATGATTCCGATGAACTGAACGCGCGTCGTTGTATGAATCGAGTGCTAACTAATAAGGATCCGGAGTGAAAATTGCACGTCAAATTCAAAAACACTGTGAAGCAGCGAATGATAAACGGAACCGCCGCAAATATCACGCGGTAGACAAGTTAAACAAAGTCTGCCCAGCTTGCAGTTCCAACTATAGCTAGTCAATATCAGAGGTGCAAACCAGAGGATGCTAGGGGAAACATCCTGCATCCAACGTTCGTGGGGAATTCGTAAGTAAGTTATTAGTGTGCGTCGACTGCTGGGGTCATTTGCAAACCTCGTCCATGCTACAAAACTCTAAAATTGTACATATTCAAGCTTGATATGCAACGTAAAAATAAATACAAAAAAGGGTTACCAACAAATCGATTCTAAAACATTAGGAATAAAATGTGTCCAGTCACTTGAAATATAAAAAAGGAATCTGTATGTGAGTATAGGAATGCATTATATACTTTTTTATAGTCCTATCTCTTTTAAAAATAAAATCACCCGGCTAAGCCGATCAGGGTCCTAACCTAGGATGTTTTCCAGGTTTCCCCTGATGCCCAGTCGTTCGTGTACATCCCGGTATGTGCCGCACTCCATCGGGAGGTGCTTTACGCTGAGAGGAGAGTCACATTCGTCACCACGGGGTGAGATCTTGTCCTCGGTGAAGAGAATTCGTAAGGGCATTTCAAAACCATGATTGTTTTAAAAACACTCAAATCTTTGTAAATAGGGGGGATGATAAATCATGGTGTTTACACTTGAGTAACTGTAAACACCATGATATACACGACCCGTATGCTTTATCATAACCTGATAGGAAAAAGGGAAATACTTCTAACCTCCATTTCTATAAACAATTTCCACTAAGTAAAGCGTGTAAGTGCATAATTCCTTATAAAAATAGACGATTTGAACCAGTTTAGGAAGTATGCGGAATGCCTGTTCACTGAAGATAAAAGCATTAAAACAAGATACCCCCACTCGACTGATGCCTGTTATCAACCCTGATTACCAATTGCAGTACTTGCGGCTACCGAGTGCACTAAAGAGATACTGGATTGAATATTGAACAAATGCATATAACATAATACTGAAATTTCTTGCCAAGCAACAACCAAAGTTAGCTAGTAGTAGTAGTATTTTTTGTTATAGGGTGCTTCGACGGCTGTGGTAATTTCGCACCTCTTCAATTCATAGAAAAAACCCTATTGGACAAACACAATACCCGCGACCTTTGGGTTAGCCGGCGAGCACGCTACCCACCAGGCTAGCCCGGTCGGTTAGCTTGTCTTATGCTGGTATGTGTGGTAAAATACAAAAGTTTTTATACCATTTTCTTGAAATGTTATTCGGGTATTAACAAATAGTGTCAATTTTTTCGCCATCGGGCGCAAGCCCGAAACTTTAAACCTTTGTAAAATCCCAATAGAGATACCTATTGGCACCAAACTTGAACATTACCTGGATTAATCCTTTGTCGATAAGTCTGCCAACTCTTACGCTCTGTAGATAAAAACTAGAGAAGTTGTAAAAAATGTAAAACAACTTTATCTCATCGCCGGTTGGCCGTATGCAATAATAGGCACCGCTGTCCCTTTTTTTATATGAACGAGCAAGTAATGGTAAAATGCTAAGTTTTTGGACGGATTTATTACTGATTTTTATTTTTTTTGGGTTGATAGAGCTTTTGAAGGCACGAGGAAAACGCAGACGAAGTCGGATTTTTTTACAGTGTTGCCATGATCTCCTTTCATGCCATGCCCGCCACTCCAGTTTCTCGTGCGACTTAGTTGAAACAAATAACAAATGTTGCAACTCCACTTCACTGCTGAGCCGGTATGCAACGTTCCCAAACCGTAAACAAATAAAAACCAGTAATAAATTCACCCAAAAACTTTTAGCATTAATTGCTCGTTCATAAGATAAAGAAGACAACGGTGTCAACTATGATTGCGTACGGCCACCCGGCTACAATAAAATCCTATTTTACATTTTTACAACAACTTCACTTGTTTTAATTTACAGAGCACAGAGAAAACTTAAAATTAAACCATAAATGTAAGTTTGGTGCCAATATGTATCTCTATTGTGATTTTACAAAGGCTTAAAGTTTCGCGAGGGCAAAAAAAAGGCGAAAAAATTTACACTATTTGTCAATGCCCAAATAACATTTCAAGAAAAGGGGATAAAAAAATGTTTGTCTTACACCACACAACGCAGCATAAAACAAGCTAACATTTGGTGTTAATTACGTTAGGATCGTTTGGGCCGTTTTCTTATAACTGAAGTTTAGACTCGGGTATCCATAATTTTTATTCAGATAGTAATATCTCATCCTCCCATACGTTAAGTCAGCTATACCTAACCTAAAGTTTTAAAAACCCAGTGGCCACGCTTTGGTATCTAATTATCAAGAAGTTCACTAGAAAAATCTTATGATATCCCGGAGATATCAATGACAAACAGTTTTCTATACAGTATTGTTTACCCTTGAGTATGATAAAAGAAGAGGGAAGCCAGATTATACTATCTATATTATTCCATGATACATATTATATACTTACACTATTGCACTATGGGATTAGCCTCCTTAAATATTACTTAGGAATTTTCTATTAACTACACATACATATGCTACATGTTGCTTTCCAGAAGTACATATGAATTCTCTAAGCTCAAAGACCTAGTATTATATAGGTTTAAAAATTGTTACGACGGGTGACCATAATTTGCCTCTATCAAGAATCCTGTTCAATCACCTTATTTCATACACTGAATCGGAACAGAAGTGGGGTGGCAGGATGCCCTGTATTCTTATAACCTTCCGATACCACAGCTCACGAAAGAACATAACACGACATTCAACCTATGCTATAAAGTCTCCATTCTTGCCACCCTTCCCCCCACCGAATCAACA
>WURS02025550.1:0-11791 GCA_011762765.2 Rhinocypha anisoptera | reverse complement strand
AATCATATTACCACCTAATTATTTTATACCTTAAATGTGACGAAGCTATGTAAAATATTTTACCTGTAAGCGAATAATCATTATTATTATTTCATGTTCATGAAATTGGAGAATAAGGATATAAAATTAGGCTTCAGAAGCATTATCAAGAGAAAATGATTCCTTTAAAAACTATGGTCCCTAGTCAACTAATTTTTCTGTAAGGTTTATATAAAAAACTTCAATTTCCCCAAGTGGAAATTAATATTTAATAATTAAGTAGATGCTTTAAGGTTAAATTAAAAAGATGTGACACTATTTAACAATTAAATAGTGCATATATGCTGCAGTACATGAAATTCAGGCTGATTATTGTTTTGTATACAAGGTAGTATTAATATATACAAATCACAGTAATTATAAGAATAATAATAAGGATAGCAGTAGTACCTTTTCAAATGAAAGAACATTTCTATAGTGACAGTAGATTTTTAAAAATATAGTGACACCTGAGTTCAGTCACATGATATTATGAACACCACTCATGGAAAATTTTATGTGACAAAAATTTGATCATTTTTGAAGCAGGATTTGAAGTCAAGTGATTTTTAGGTAGCTATCACACATACTAGAAACGAATTGAGCTATTAAGATTTGTAATGACTCAAACAAAACTTAACAATTAATACAAACACAATAACATAGTAGATAGGTACCTGAAATACTGATGCCAAAGACTCAAAATCTGAGCTATACAAGGATGAACTACATTGAGAGATTTTTCTATTTGATCTCTTCTACAGAGATATGTTGGCCTCCAACGTTTGAACATTTCAGTGACCTCTCTTCTATGCTCAGAATCAAAAACCTGTCCAAAGTTCAAAAAATTTTCAATACTCAGCAAAGCAACTATATAACTTATAGCCTATAAATTTATATAAATCAATCAAACAATATAAAATTTTTATAGCATGAGTGCATAACTGGGAGCTTGCTATACCAAAATAATGACTGTAAGTTTTTATTAAAGAGTTCATAAACAGTGTGTGTGTAAGTACACATATATATAAATTAGTAAATGCACACACATACACTCATTTGGCAACTTCCTGATGGTGAAAATAGATAAATAATAAAAGGAGTTATAAAAGGGATAGTAATAAATGAAAGGACAAGCACAAAATGCACTGAGGATGGTGAAAAAGTGCCAATTCCAACAACGAAATTTTGTCCTAAGCATACAGTTCTTACAGTTCCTATGTTTAAAATGCTCTTTTCCTATCTCCCCTTGTTTGTGGTGACTACTAAACTTAGCACCATATTTTGGCATGCAAAGTCCTGGCAAAGGGTTTATAATTCCAAGGCATACGCCACAGCTATTCTGTGCTTAGAATGAGTGTTCTATGTGATGAAACTGGTGGTACATTTGACCAACAATTGAAAAGACCCATCTTAGGACAATTTCGTTCAGGTTGGAATCAGCACTTTTCATCTTCCTTACCACGTTTTAAGTGTTCCAACTTATATGTGTTACTACCACTTTCCTCATTTCTTATCATATATAGAGATTGTGTGGGGGCTGCATATTCAAAAACCCCTTCCTCTTAAAAAGCAAACAAAACTCCATGTGGGGAGCCCTGTTATCACAATGATTTTTATGAACACTTCATTCAGTCAACTCTAGTGCCCAATACTTCTGATTTCCTAGTTTTGCTAACCGTATCTAATTTCATGTTCCTTCAGCTATACCAAAAGTTGAGTTCAAACACATTGTAAGTAATTAAGTCTCTTAGGTATTGATCAAATACTTATTTTTATAATTTCTATCTCCTTTGAATTTACTATTTCTTTACTCCTTTTCCTATTGAAGGCTCACTACTATATGGCATCTTTCCCAAATCTAAAGAATCAAAGGTTGCTACTCTACACAAAAGCAGAAAAAAGATACATGACATTAACTAGTAGTAATCCTTTGGTAAAATGTTTTAATGGGATGGTCAGGATTGAAGAAGAATATCCAAGTGAATCGAGGGTATTAAAATGTGAAATTAGCAAAGAAAGGTCGACAGGTGAAAATTCTGTTGTAATGTTGGCATTTTTTGTTATACTTAAATAGAAAGCAACTATATATCTAGTGAATTAAGAGTCTCAATCAATAGTACTGTGGAAAAAATGTATCCCACTAAGTTTTGTTTTATTTGGTGATATTTTGTCAGTGATCCCAGTATTGACTTATCTTATCTAAGGTGAGATAAATGGCCTATAAAGCCAGGTAAGTTGATGATGATTATCAATGACACAACATGAGGTCGGACTTGGTGGAACGAATTTATATTCATTGTAAAAATTTTTAATACGTCCACAAAAATAAATAAAATACACGACCCGGGTTTCGGCGTTATTTCGTCATCATCAGGTCCTTTCGCCATCACCTGATGATGACGAAATAACGTTGAAACTCGGGTCGTATATTTTATTTATTTTTGTGGACGTTTGTAAAAGTTTTTACAATGAATATGATGATGATTATCGTCGAAACCAGTCATTTTTATATTTTTCTGTAGAAATACATCAAAGTTAGTACCTATATTTTATGTCAATAAAGTAGCTATTGTAAATTAATGTGAAGAGGTCTATAAAACCTCTTCCACTCAGGCCCCCTTAGTTTGTAACTGTTTCAGATGAAAGGTTATTGTTCATTTCTGACTCTCCTCTTAACTAAAATCTGGCAATGCCACTTAAGAACAAAATTGTTTCAAAGCTTTTCCTTTCATTCCATCTCGTATTAAAATAATGGTGTCCTAGGTGCCCAATCTTAGACCTGAAAACTGGAGTCTGTTATGCTTAATGGTTGCAATGATATGATACTATCACAGCAACTAACACTTTATGAAAGTTTGCTCATAATCTATCAAGAAATAGAGAGAAGTGTTACGGATTTAAAATGAATTTCAGAGAATAATCATATTTTGGAAAGTTGGCATGTGACGTGCACCATAATAGCATGAAATAAATATCACAGAATATATTATTTATTTTTAAAAAATCAATGGTACTACATATGTCAATAAAATTAAGCAAACCTTTAAATTGGGAATACCCTTTGCTGGATTCTGTAAAACAAAGTCCACAACAGCTTTCTTCACAGCAATTAGGAAATCCTCCCGTATCTCATCGGTTAATTCATCCATTAAATTTGTCCAGCGATTTTTTAGGTGCAATGGTACAAGGTTACATATATTTTTAAGCCACGAGATTTCTATTGGTGCAACATGTATTGTATCAATTCCATGATGGATATAATAGTAATATCGGAGGAGCAACCGCTCTTCTTCATTTGGGATCTGTTGATCAGTCCCATCCTAAAATGAAACAATATCTGATAATAACCGTTAAAATTGCAACATGTTATAAAAATCCAATTTTTTTCTTACTCCTGCTTTATATAAATCCAATTCATCCACATTGCACTTTGCTTCACCTTGCAAAATAATTTTCACTAGTTTCTTGCGATAATTTTCTCTTTCCTTTCGTAGCAGTGCAAATGGTGAAAGCTTCTTCTATGGGAAAATGAAAAAAATTATTTTAATAATGTTAAAAATGGCCTTGAAAAATTCCTGATGCCACATAATTTAGCAAGCTTTAACAAACTGTTGTCAATGCTAGATATCCAATCTACAACCACATTCAATGTTTGAGCAATGCATTGCAGAACTTTTAGTAATCTTAACTAGAAATAATCAAGAACTCCACAAAATTAAAGAATAAGATGTGGCCACACTTATATGCTATACATTTTATTTCATAAATAAATAAAACTTGCCAACCTACTAAAAACTTGGATAGATTGTTTTAGTATTAATATAGTGTTATTAATTATATTTATTGCAAATTTCAAGTGGAATAATGCAGTCACTTTTGAGAAACCCAAAAGAAAAATTTTCCTCAAATTATAGTTTATGTCTATGCCAAAAGACACTTTTTAAATGTTAACTGGTCATTTAACCCTTTCATGTAAGCTTCGTATTACAAATAAAAATGATCACAGATAAACTAAACTTCCTATCATCAATATTGTCATTTTTTTAGAATTGGTATATTTTCCTATTAAAAAACCAGAGATTTCTTACCTAAGAATACAAAAATCTACATACATAAGCTTTTAATTTGGCATTTACAATGTTCTCCCCCACCTTTTCAATGGCAGAACATGGCAACGTCCCACTCAATATGTAGTGTATAATGTATTGACCCATAAGACTACTTTTCCTGCAAAGCATAGTCGCAATTTGACCCCCATGCCATGGGCTGAAGACAATTATTACATATTTCCAACCTTAGGAATGTCCATACACTTAGTAAAATATTTAAATTAGGAAAAGGTGGCAATTTCCTGAGTTTTCATGATGAATAACTCACTTGTGGCTGCTTTTTGGTAAGAAAAATCCCATTTTTGTCTTATAAATTCGCAAAAATAAAATTTTTGTATATCTAATGAAGAAATGAACCACCGTATTAGGTGGCTTATCATTTAGGCCACAAATACAGCAATATTCTCATGGTATAAAGAGAATTTTAATTAATGGCATGAGAGTTGAATACCTACATACAATTTTCTCATTTTGCATTCCCGCTGTTTATGAATTTTTAATTTATTAAACATTTTCAACAATATTTCAAACTTAGATTTACGTGGTATACTATATTTAGCTGGGTTTAATTCTAAGGATTTAGCTTTGGATATAGTTAGCTAGAATTAAATCCTAATATAATAAAATAAATTAACCAAAATGTAACAACCATATGATTAAAGATAACATTAGTATTTGTCCTAAGCCTTTAATCTCTAACCCCTATAAACTAAACCTGTAGAAGGTAAAGAGGTGTACAAGATGTACTCATAATAAAAACATAAAAAGTAATCTTGAATGAAATGTTAAAATTGACAAGATCCCTTCTGGATTACAATGCCTCATAGGAATGAGAATGTATAGTGACCTTTTATCATCTTTCGCATGTGTAATTTCATAGTCTTTTATATCTGGTATACTTTTTAGCATACATTCATTTTCTTTTCAAATGAGAGTCACAATAACTTCATGAAAAAACTATTCTAAGCAATCCGAGTATTTAATATTGCAAATGTAGCATATTCAGAGGGATAGAAAGATAAATAGATAAAGTGAGGAGGGCCCCCTGAGAAAGGGGGGGGAGGGGGGAAAGAGCACTTAGGCCTCTTGGTCCTTTGTGCCACCCACCATATACATCACCCATAGAGACCCATGAATGGTGACCCCAGGAAGCTATTTCAAGTTCTGGCAACTGCCAGACACTTGCACAATAGGTGAGATGTAGTCTCAATTCCATTTTCGCACCATCTACAGTTGGGTGAGTCCGTGACTCCCAACAGGTTTAGGTGTCTGTTGACTCTGTAGTGGCCTGTCAGTAGGCCTACAATAGTCCTAATTTCGCTTCTGTTCAGAGACAGAAGTTTCTTGGCAAAGCTATGCCTTGGTCCCCAATGTGGAGCTTGGACTGCCTTAATCCCACAGAGCTTTGCCAGATCCTGAGATGCTGGGATTCAACCCAGAATTCAATCTCCAACTTACCCTTATTAGGAGAGATAGGTAGGTTTGCGAGTTCATCAACAATTTCATTTCCGGGTATTCCTGCATGGCCTGGAACCCAGAAAAGCCTATTTTTTTAAAGCCTGTCAATATCAGTTATTGCCTGACGACATTCTAACACCAGGCGTGACTTGCACCATGAAGAGTTCAGTGCCTTCAAGGCTGCCTGACTATCAGAGCATATGTAGATTGGTCCCCTAATGTGGTCCAATTCTTTAATGATTTGAACACAGGCCGGAATGGCTAGTATTTCTCCCTGAAATACTGTGGTATATTTTCCCAAGGGAAAATAATACTGTCTAGGGGGTGGCACCCATATACACCCACCCTTGATATGCTGTCCCTGCTCGAGCCATCAGTATACGATACTGAGGCCCTTGAGTGGAGTTAGACTGTCCCCCCAGGGTCCCACTGGCTCCGCCAAGGGAGCAGGGTCTCATATGGGGGGGGTTTGGATTAAAACTTGCTATCATTCCATAACATCCCATCATAAAGATGGTGTTAAATGCAGATAGTTTAGTCCATACCTGTCTGTGGCTGGAGAGATTTCCCCTTCAATACCATTGCTCTGTATAATACAGATGATGTGCTGTGGCCCTGGCTTGTCCCTCCACTACCAAGTAGAGTGGTGGCAGGTTCAGGAGTGTTTCAAGGGCCAGTGTTGGGGTCATTTAAAGGCCCCCATAATGGCTAAGCAGGCCATCCTTTGTATATGGTTGAGTTTGTCGCTGGCAGCAGTTTGCAGAGACCATTTCCACCACAATGTCATGTCGTGAGTTGAGCCTCAAAAGCTGGGCCTCACTATTGCTGTGTAGAGCCAATGCATTACCTTTGGGGTTAATCCCCAAGTTCTGCCAATTTCACACCTGCATGCCCATAGAATTTCACATGAATTTTGTACTCTCCTTTCCAGGTGCTCCCACCAGTTCAGTTTTAAATCTAGGGTTAACCCCAGATATTTCACTGATGGGGAGAGCTGGAGAGTCCTTCCATTGAGAAAGGGGAGTACAACCCCCTCCTTTTTTCTCTTGTTAGTTATATTCAGAGGGATAGTTCATCTATCAAAGATTTTTTTTGGTCTAAATCACTTTGGTAATTTCATATAGAAATGTACTTTTCTTCTTCTATGAGGCTTTCCTTCACAAATGAACCAATATGATTTACGATAAGGATATTTTGAACTTAAGAATATATTTGATTGTGTAACTGAATTAAAATTTGAGAGAATTTTTTCATGTTCTCTGGATTAAGTTTATAAGATTCTTACAAGAGTTTCCATAACAATGCCAGAAGCACCTGTTTCCTTTGATGTTTCTCTCGGCTAATCCCAATTAATAACTTCCCTTTTCCCTGTTTACAGCAATAGTATTTACCACTGATATAGATAAAAGATGCATCATATATTTCTTCCATTATATTTGCAACTGTGGTGTGCTACAGAAGGAATTATTTAAATTCTGTACATTTTCAATAAAAAAAAAGAATACCAGGGCAAAAGTTTAAAACTAGAATAGCCAGTAACATGGATATTTAACTAAACACATTTTATTTAAATTTGTAGTTTTGAATAAATATCACATTTTCCCCAACTGAATATGCATGCCTTAAATATCATTTTCACTATAAAACAATATAGTAGTATTATTTTTGTTTATAGGGTACTTCAACGACTATGGTCATTTAGCACATCTTCAAATCACAGAGAAAACTCTATTGGACAAACACAACACCCATGCCCTAGGCAGGACTCAAACCCACAACCTATGGGTTAGCAACCAAGGGTGCTCCCACCAGGCTAACCCAGGCAGCTCTGTAAAACAAACTTTGAGATGAAATTAAAGTGCTCTCAAAATATCCAGAAAGATATTTTATCGCATAGCACTACAAAGAATATGGAACTCATTTGTTTATTTTTTACACAAAGAGCAAACACATTCAAAGTTGATAGAATGTTTTTATTTCAGGGTGAGAATGAGACTTTTGAAGCTCCTCTTCCACCTATTATGTATGTACTGTGACAAGACTTAAGAGTCTTTTCCAAGTACATAGACAAGGCGAGACAGTAAGGTTTTCTATCTCTCACCACTTTCTCTATATACAACGTAAATGGTGCAGCTCTTGAATTCTACAAAGCATAAAAATACATCCTGATTATACTCTATCTTAAATCTTATGAATTATTCTTTACCAAGAAAACAAAATCAGTAGTGTAAGGAGTATATAATATTGTTTGAATCTCAAACACATCAAAGTCAGTCTTCAGAGTTATTAAGAATGTTTGGAGACAAAGGAAAATGTAAAGGAAGATCAGCTCAGCTTTGGGAGAGGTAGTGTGACTATAATAATACAATACTGGTAAAGAAGGCCAGATGATGATGATTATTGTCGAAACTGGTCACGTCTTACATTTTTCTGTGGACAAACACTAAAGTTACCACCTATATCTTGTTTCATTTAGAAGAATTTCATAAAATTTAAGATAGAGCATAATAAGGATGTATTTTCATCCTTTGTAGAATTCAAGAGCTACACTGTTTAACTTGTATTCAGGGGAGGTGGTGAGAGACATGGGAAGCTCTGGGATAAGGGCTTAGTGGGTGGGGGAACCCATCAAATCAGCCAGGTTCACAGATGACCCAGATAGTCATTCAGCCAAAGGACTCTGAATCTTGTTGAGTAACCAATGTGAAAAGTTTCAGTTGAAAATTTATAGTAAGAAAGAAAGCAATTAGATTCTCAAGAAGTAGGAAAGCTACATTAAACATATGAGTAGGTGGCTAAAAGCTGGAACTAGCAGAAAACTTTACTTATTTAGGTAGTCTTTTAAGAAAAATGGGTATAGCCACAGGTACATTGGAAGAAGTGTGTAAGAAAAAGATGATTTCATGTAAAGGAGGAAGGAGTTAATGACGGGAAGCTTCGTTCAAGTCATGAAGAAACAATTAGTGAAGATCCTCATATGAAGTGGGGCAATATATGGAATGTGGCAATACCTGGTCATTAATGAAGAAGGATGGGTGTAGCATGGAGGCTTTCGATATGTAACGAAAGGTGGAGGAGGTACAGTGGCTAGAGAGGAAAACATATGAATAAGTGATACGAATCATAGGAGAGAAGAGACAGTTGTTGAAAGAAATCTAAAAGCAAGAAATATGGATGAAAGGAATTCTTAGAGGTTACGGGTTGTTGAATATGGTAGCATAGGATATAGTGTAGTAAGAGAGGTAGAGGTAAGAAAAGAGTAATGATTTTTAATGGAATGTTAGGAGTTACACAGAGATGAAGAGGGATTATCTTGGCATGATAGTTTCTTCTTTTTGGGCTTCATAAAAAACCGATTGTAACCGGTACTTAAAAGAATATTATAAGTGCATGCTTTGTATTTAGTAAAAATTACAAAAATCTCTGCACTGAAACAAAGCTTTTTAAGTTACTATTTAAGAAATACAATAAATTTTTTACCACAAAATATTATTTACCTATATTGTGTTGATAGCCATTTTAAAAAACAATATTATAATTGCCTATTTACCTTTCCTTCCAATTTACTATTCAAAACCGGTTCACCAGGACGATACTGATGCCTCAGTTTTGGCTTTTTGCACAAATTTAAATGTTTTGGTGGAGAAAATAAATCTGATGGCACATTATCTACTTCAGAAGAATACTTATTTTCTGCAATATCTGGTCTTTGTGGAGTCTTCCTTCGATGTTTATCCATTGTAACTCTGTTTGGAATAGTTGGATAAATGAAAGAGCAATGAAAATGTGAGAATTATAATTTGAACAACCTTTTTTTATCTACAATCAAATAAATGATTAAATATAGAGTTGAAAATTATTCCAAGAAAATTTTCCGATATTGATAATTCATAATGTAAACAAAATTTACTTATATATTGACATATTTCATAGATAGCATTAAACTACAAAATATTACATCAGTAAGGGACAACATATCACTAATATTAATCATTATACTGATAGTAAATTCAATTCATTAACTAGTTTATATTGCAAGACTTGCGAATTCTACAATAGTAATTCAACAATAATTTTTTAATATCATTAACCTCCTAAAGATATTCAATAGTAGCACCAGTTCTACCACAATGTTGTTGAAAAATAAAAAAAACAATAATTAAATGACTATATAAAATTTGCTGACATGATGTTTGGTTAAAAACTAGGTTTAGGTTTGCAAAATAAAACCCACCTTAGGTGCATTTTATTAGTGGACACTAAAACAAGTGATTTTCCACAAAAGCAGGATTGTCTCTCTCCATAACTGAGAGCAGCAATAAAAGCCACTGATTTTAATGATCAAAATAAAAAGTAGACATAGAAAGAATTGTTGATTTTAAGATAAAATCTTTAATTTAAGATGGAAGAAAAGAAAAAGTAAACTATAGAATTACATCAGTGATTATTTGTTGGCATTCTAGGATTTAATGTCATGTTATCTTCAGGTCCTTTGACATATGTTGAAACTTTGGTCATCAACAAATAATTACAATTAAAATTTATAAAATCTCAATATATAAATCTCAATTTATAAAATGTCAAGTTTAAATCATGTTCAAGTAATGAAGCTTTAATTTAAACCAACATGATCTTTAATGACTGTACATATGGTGACATATCTCACATCCTATTGTTGTTACATCGATATTTTTAAAAATAACTAGTAATTCCACATTCATATTTTAATTACCCATGGGCTCATTATAGTATTCAGGTAAAATATATTCTGAATATTTAATTGCTATTCTCCTCTTATTAACCCAACATAATGAAGAAATTCTAATTTAATTTTTTTGTTCCATTTAATCTGACTTTTTTTTGTCTTGTCCTGAAAATCAAGTTTTTATATTCTCTAGTCAGTTTCAATGAATAATCAATTGGTAAAATAAAAGATGTATTAATTTCCAGAAGTTAATAATGGATAGCCTTCAGTGGGAAAGGATAGGAAGATAAGAGAATTAAAATTGTGAAAAATAAATAAAGGAATGTGATGATTGGTGAGTTGGGTGAGAGAGAGAAAGATAACACCCCACTGTTAAAAGGAGTTATTTTTCCAATGTTTTTAGTTTCAAGTGTGACTCTGTGTAAGTATTGGATATCCATAGGAAATAATTGAAACTTAGTACTTGTCCAAAGATTTCTTTTAAAAAAGGCATCATCTGCCCTAAGCCAGATGAAGGAAAAATTGTTCACATCTTTTTCTTTAATACATAGTATGGAAAAGTATTGTTTTCATCATTTATTGAGTTTTTTTGCATAAAGAGTGAATACAAAACAAAATTTCCTTTCTTTTATATTGAATATTGTTTTAAACCATTAATCCTTAAAAAATAGTGTGCTGGAACAAGTCTTTCTCCTGAGTAATTATTTTGCTCTATCATTGTTAATCTCCTTATTCACTGGTCACATTTCTCCTCTACATTTTACGTAGATGGGAGGTACTGTTTAATTACAAGCATAATGACCATAAATGTGGGCTAGAAAATCTATATATCTCATTTTTGGTATACTCTGTTACCAAACTTATTTATGCATCAATTTATAATCATAAGCGATTTTAATAGATGGTCTCCTGGAACAAAACAAAGTGCCTTTCATTCCCAAGGATAGCACATTAGTTTATTAATACCAAAAATTGCATCTTTTGTGAAAAAATTGAGAAGCGTGAAAATCTTTTTTTATAAACACTTTCCATGGGAAATTCACCAGATAACATTTCTTGGTGTAGACTTCAACATCAGTTTTTTCCTAGATATTCTTCACCACCACAGGAATTGAAATATTTTAATATAAGTAGAAACCATTAACCCAGGGCAGTGGAACATTTGACATAGTTTAGTAAACAGCTTTTAATGCTGATTTTAGTCAACTTTGAATGGTAAAATAAATACACAATAGTCAAAAACATCAATTGGCTGACTTCTCGTGCCTTGTACAATGTCCTGACAATTGTAAACCTGCCATTTTTACTTTAGATGCCAACCTACCAAAGTTATGTCTTTTAAAACAAGTTGCTACATAACTTGTATGGAGAAAGAATGATAAAAATCAGAAGGATATGATGAAGGGTAATCTACCGATTATGGTAGGTTTTTGATGAGCAATTACACCTAACTATAATCCCTCTTAAAATCTGCATACTTCCTACCCCCTTTCATTCT
>WURS02025539.1:0-11793 GCA_011762765.2 Rhinocypha anisoptera | reverse complement strand
TGGTAGTGGATTCCTGCGTTTCTCCTTTCGTGCGGGCGAGTTGTGTGGTCGTGCGCTGTGTGGGTGTGGGGGGGGGGGGGGGGGGGGGGTGTATAAAGGTTCTTCAGGGAGGAGGGTCGAGACTTATGGTACCCTCCTCCCCGCCCCACCGTATTGGAAAGCTACGGGCAACAAAGAGTACGTGAGTGTGAGGCACAATGCGGGCGGGGATGGTTCTCCCCGTCCCTGAAATAGAAATCGCGTGAGGAGAGAAGCGGCTATCGGGATGCTTTCCACGGACTTCGACGGCGCGGCGGGGATACGCGGGAGGGGAGGGTTGGCTGAGCGGTGAAAGGAGCTGGGGGTACGGACTATTCTTCGTTATGGTAAGTGAAGGCAGAAGTTGAGAGAGTAGGGTGGGGCGGAGATACGGTATAGCGTGGGTAACGGACGGAAGCAAACACCCACGCGGACAGAAATTGGAAGTTTCGTGTGTGCCGGAACATCTATTGCGGAGGGGGACGGGTTGGCACCGGTTAGGAGGGAAGGCCTCGGATTTTTGTACCTTCGAGAGGAAACGGGATTCGTTGGGGGCGTCGGCGGCAGGCACCTCCATCGGATGGAGAAAATGAATGCTGACCGAAGAAGGGCAGAAAATAGATGTGAGCGACCTCGATCAAAGATCGAGCTCTTTAAAAAGGATTAAATTCCACGTTAGAGAAATACTCCACGGAGAAAACCATATCGATACCATGAATTTAAAATCTGTTCCGAGCGATACCAGTCCCGGGAGGTCGTCCCTACCTGCGGGAGACGAGAGCTAAATTCTCACGGCTCGACACGAAGGGTGAGTTCTTGGGAGACTTTCGCTTAGTCTCAGGCAAGCTACCACTCTATTGACGGAGGCCGATCGAACGCACCTTTTTGACCGCTAACTTGCACCACCCGTCGGCCGAGGCGCGAGATGCTCGCCCGCTTGTGGCTGATCGCGGCCTCGGCCCTGCTGGCATCGAGGAGCTATGAGTCCCTCCCTTACGAACCTTCACCCGAGCACGAGAAGATTCCAACGCTCTCGCTGTTCCCGTTCGAAGTCGAAGCGGGCAACGCGACGAGGGAACTGGTTTTGGATGAACCCTCTACCCTCGGCGATGACCCGAGTCAGACCTCGGCGGTCAACGGGACGCTGGGCATCGACGAGGACGCCCTCGATGCTGACCTCTCCGCTGGTCCAGTCCCCACCAACCAGAGCGACGCAGAGGCGTCCATCAGAGCACTGAGGGAGGGGTTTGTGTCCCGCTGGCCCACCCAAATGTGGAAGGATCACGGGTACTACAAGGACGAGGACCTGCTCCTCATAAACCCGCACTGGCTCCAGTTCCCGCCCCCGAGCAACATGTCCTACTACGTGCTGGCAGTGCTGTACTCCATACTGATGACGGTCGGAGTGGCGGGGAACTTCCTCGTCATCTTCATGTTTTGCAGGTCAGAGACGACATTTAAAGGCGAATTTAAACTGCTCAGACATCGAACGTTTCAGTTCAAAGAAAGACATGAGTACAAGATTCTCGTATTAACATTAACGAACCAGATACGATATGTTTCACACATTTGCGCTTTTGACCGTCTTTACTAGTTTCGAGTGACTAAAGCAGTGCCAGCAAGCATTAGAACAACAGTAAAGATGCTTACACGTTTGTCTCTTAAAGTCTATGGGTTATAACCCTATTATTACACGTAGGAGGAGGAATACGAGAGCCAATTCGCGTTAAGCCATGTTCCGACATGTAGCGTATCAGAAAAAATCATTCTTCCGAAGAAAGACGGATTGGCGGCCCGCAGCCACCCCGTGTGTCTGCGCAGAGACGCTACGCTTAGTGACTATAAACACTCCCATCCAACTCAACGAAAGAAATTTTGTCTGAACGGACACGCTCCGTGTCTAAGCGGACAGTATAAATTCACCTCAAGGCTCAAGTCTCAATCTGTCGATGATTAATTTTGATATATCTTCGCTTAGCCTGTAATTTTTTCGACTCAACTCTATTTTTACAACCGAGACGACTAAGCTTCTCCTCGCATCAATAAAAGAATCCTTGAAGGGAATATTACCGCACTCTTTTGAACAAAATGCGACGGTTTGAATAGTTCTAAAGTCGAATCGGAAATGACATGCCAATCCATTCGTTTTACAAAGCCGAATGCAGGCTTTTGCCGAATTTAATTTTAATGCTGTAAGCTTCAGAAATATGTCAAAAGAAAACCTTTAGAGGTACTGAAAACATTGCCTTACTCCTACTTTGTATTTTCGGAATTCTCGGTATCAGCACGTTACTCTATACAAATTTAACTAACGTTGAGTGTACGAAATATTTATGTGTTACAATAACGAAAGATCTGTCGTGGGGAAAACATGTTCGGAAGATTTGTGAAATGGCAAATAAAAAGTTAGGATTCGTAAGACGGGTATTAGGGAAATGTAATGAGACGGTAAAGGAGCGCAGTTACTTTTCATTAGTCAGGCCTCATCTCGAATAAGCGTCAACTGTGTGGGACCCTCATGAGGAAGGATTAGTTTTGGAGTTACGATAGATCGAGTGCAGCGTAGATCAGCTAGATTTTTGAAACGTAGAGTATTACGTCCAACGTAGAGTGTAACAAGCTTACTGGAGAAATTAGGTTTGGAATCACTCTTCGAGAGTAGGTTCAAATACAGGTTAAAATTATTATTCAGATTTCAGGAAGAACACTTCAGCGAAGAAGTCAAAAATATATTGCGAGCCCCGACATATACTACGGTAGATCAGATCACGAACATAAACTCAGAGAGATAGCCTGTCGAACATAAAGATATAAAATGTCATTTTTTCCACGCATAATTAGAGACCAAAATAAATATGACCACAAGCTCTGAGATAATAGTTAGGCTAGCTAGTGTATTATATGTATATTATTTGGCATGTTTTTTTAAATATAAATGTTAATTGGTTTTGTTCCCGCATGACATGTCTTTTCTTTTGTCATTGAAATATTTGCATTCAAGTAGTTTCTTTGCATGTATATTACATTTAATATATCCATGTGGGAATGGATGCCTGGTGAAGGCTCACTCACCCCCTGCCACACGCCCTTGCGGCGGCTTGCAGGGTATTTCGTAGACGTACCCTCGACGTGTAGGTAATATAACCATTTCAAAGCCCTACAGGGTGTGATTTAAGTAAAAGTAAATTTTAAAAAGTGACCAGTATGAAGGTTGGCGAACTAATGACGTTCATTCTCAAAATATATCTTTAGAAAAATACCGGATCTTTTTCTTCATAAAAAGCAATATTTCAGGAGATAATACATTGTATGCCCTCATATGAAACAGATCTGGACAAAATTTTTTGACTTAATTTCTTCCACAGGAAGGTAAAAGAATTCTGTAGCAGGTGATCGAGATGACCGTTGGGATCCCTGACTCTTTCAAAGAGGGGAGCGAAAGGGTGATTAATCCCCCATCCACAACGCATCCCTGAACACCAACATAATTAGTTCTTGAACCCCATGTGACGTACCGGAGTGTTGACTCATAATACGACGCAACTGATTAATTTCATTCATAAATCATTAGTTTGGTCATTCATTTGTCTTTATAATCCAAATCACATCGTCCTGCTGTGGTCCTACATTATTCAATAACCGTACCAATTTCATATAGTAAAATATATAGATAAAGAGAGAAAGGCATGCTAGGATAAAATAGAGCAATTCCATATTAACACCTCTTGATAAACTCTAACAGTATTGTGTTATAAATGCGCATGAATTTTTCACCACCAATCATTTCCGCTCTTATGAAAGTAGTGTAGTAATAATATAAAAATAATAACTAAATGGTATTTTTATAATACCTTTGTATATTATCAAAATATAAATTATAAATATCGAAATATAAATTATAAATAAAATTCCAAAATTCCATTGTTTTTGTTATCAAATCTCCTCTTCCCTCCCATGAAAGAAGCCATAATCCCCACACATATCTGGAAGTTCTTTGACGTCAAACAAAATTTCTTTTGTTTATTCTTTGTGCTTTGCTTTCTCGATTTGCCATTTTCACTTGTTTAAACTCATTGAACGTAAACTGACACTTCACGTTGAAAAAATTATCCAATTAATCCATTTACTGTCATTCAATTTGCGACTGTAAAATGACAGGACCAGGTCTCCTTTGTGAATGTTTAAAGATGAAAATTGAAATTACCAAAATTGCTTTCGTTAAAAAGATTCATCGAATGATGGATGAACTTCAAACCCTTTCACAAGGCGTTCCATTTTTTTGATACGAGACAACTTAAAGGCCAATACTGAGTGGTCGACAATACTTCACGGCTGTCAGAGTGGTAGTGGGGGAACCCAGGAGCACGGCGGTGTAGCCGGATTGCACCTAGAACTTCATGCGGCGAAGCAATGACTTAGGAGACCTTATTTTTAAGTTTGCCCTTGTATTAGAGAATTTCTCAGAATAATTACATCTCAAGTTACAGTCAGTGTGGTGAAAATGTACTTCTCGTTCATGACTTAACTATTTTTGACCTTGTAGTGACGTAATTGATCTTTTTCCATTGTAGGATATCGATTACATTCCAGGGTCCAATTTTCATAATTAACCATGACATTCGCAGAGATTTCAAGATATCTTTGGATTAATTTAGGGATATTTTTATCCATCGCCATTTTATTAACCGTTATCGAAACGAAACCGAGATAAATCCTATTATAACTTCAAAGATTCTTGAGTGCATCAAAAGCTCCTTTATTACTGAGAGCGCTCTAGGCCAACGGAATTGTAGCTCGATTTTCAAACAGTCTGACAATTTTAAGAGCAAAGTCACTAACGATCTTTTCATTCTGAGTCGTTCCGAATCATTAGCACGCAAATGTTTACTACCACAGGATAAATTCTAAATTTATTGGTTCCATATAACTACAAAATTTTCAGGTTTAAAGAGGTGGAATTAAGGGAGAGCCGGGTTTGTTACGCTACTGATAAATCTACCCTAAACGCCAAATTAAGAGTTCGAATCTCGGTGTCTGTGGTATTTTTCACGATTTTTCCAACCTTCAGGAGCGGTATCCAGGTCGTCAGATGAGCTGCTAAATCGCGGGTCCCTCGTTGGATATCATTCGTTAAAAATTTCTTCTGAATATCAGAGTCGAAGCTCATTTTTAGTGAGCTCATTGGAGAGTGAAATGATATTTTCAAGTTGTGGTAAGCTGCTTTTTTTATTCTCCCAGGGCCTTACAAAGAGCTTTGGAATACGGAAATTCACATCGCTTGGATTTTTAATAATGGGCCGGAGTTCTTTGCGTTTTAATCACTTGATTCCACGCAACGAGTATCCCTATAGTCTCCACACTTGACTCTCAAACCGATTTGCTCTTTTCATTAAGGGTATTCTTATACTGTTGCTTAATTTCCCTTCACTCCCTTACCGTATAACAAATTGCTTACCCATCTCCAAAGTTGGGTACGCAGCTGAGACCTTAGTTGTCCACAATGTCCCCTAGTCATTATCGGTACAAGACGGAACCATTCACTCGCGTACGAATTTGGACCCATCTCTTTTAAAGGACCGTAACGAATACTCAATCAAGAGTCGTAAGTAGACTCTCTTTCCCCGCCTTAACCGGTAATGACGTACGACCAGAAGTACCACATCTTTATTTTTTCCCGGATCAAGGCGGGTAAGGAAAATGAGGCGTTGCACCGGTTCAGCCGAGCATGACTCATCTGACGAACTATTCACAGCATAAAAGAACCGGGCGCAGGATTTTAATTTGATACCTCGGCCCATACACTCAACCCCTCTCCCCTTGAAGGAAATTGAATATTAGGGTTGTGTAGTTCCCCCCATCTCCCGCCCTCAAACTGTGTTCGCAAATTAGCTCCTCTCGTGAAAAATCCCGGCGGATCAATCGCTAGACATCGTCTCCATGCCTCCGAAGGGGAGGGATGGGAAGAATGACGAACGCACTACATTTCATGGATTCATTGCCAAAATTGACTCGTTTAATTGCTAAAAAATTCAACTTCGTTAGAATTTCTCAGCCACCTTTCCTCCGCCCCCTCCAACATCAGAAACCCTCTTCGTTTTCCACCCCTATAAGCGAAGCCCTCAAACGGTGGGGTTCTTCCCCTGTTGAAAGGAGAACGCGAGACCCATTTTTCCGGGAGGAGGAGAAGGAAGTTTCGGGGCGAGGAAATGTTGTAATCACCCTTTTTGTCGCTCTCAATGACGGCAGCCGGAGGCGAGAGGGGGTGGGTGTGAGGGGCCCCGGCGAAACGCGCATGACAGGATGCTCTGCGGCGGAAGGATTTAAGAGGGCACTCTCTCTTTACTTGTCGTGCTTGCGCCGTGGTAATAAATGGCAAAGCTGGTTCAAGTCCTAGAGCTAAATTTTCAAGTGAGGTAAAAAAATAGCCGCTCTTCCGAGGATTAATTGTCAGAGCAGGCATAGAAGAATATTAAAGAAACCCGGTAAAGCGTAGGGACGTGTTGTTAGACTTGTCCTTTATCCTGCATGAAGGCAAGCTTATTAAATAAAAAATAAATTTTGGAAACGAGTGACTCATCTTTAATTATTTTATTCACTTTTGAATAGTTTTGTTCCATCACGAATTCGTCGAGATTCCGTGTGGCTTTTGCCTATTGATTGTTTTACTCAGGGAGCGTCTTATTTCATCAAATGTCTAATTTGTTTCACTCCTATCTATTTATCTGAGGTCTTTAAGTGGTCAAGCGTGTTAATTTTTTTATATTCTGTTCGATTCTGTATGGGTGTTCAAGTTTAAATAAGTCGTTCTTTAAGAATAAAAACTGTTTTTCAGGCAGGAAAACTTACAATTTCATCGCAACAAAATCGTTATTTTTCGTCTCAGTAATCACTCTCCCACCGCGGAAATGTATTTAAACAGCGAAACAAGGCTCACCATGTATTTCCAGCAGAAATTAATTTAGATGACACGATCAGGCTAAATACATAGAATTTTCAGAAGAAGTGAATGAATTTTTTCTCTCTATCCTTTTTTAGTGATCGATATATTATTACTTTTTAATTCCGTTTTCCCCACGCTTAGTATGGTTGTTTCAGGGGTCATACTACAATTCTCCTGTGACTGTCATATGCTGGATGATCGTGGGTCATCCCGTAAAAGCAAGTCTCAAGAACTGAAAGTTAATGACGAGACGTGGGATGATATTTTGCTACAAGGTTGATCCCTCCAAATGAAGCTTATCAAATGTCATCTGGGCATTTGAGAGAACTAAAAACTCATTATTCGGATCATCTTCAAAAATTCAGTTCAATGAGGAGTCCACTCACTACTCAAAAGATTTTCAGTCTTACTAATTACCTTGATTCTTTAAGTCTATTGAACGGCATACATCTAATAAAATTTTAAATACAGTGGAGACATTAAATAAAGAAAGCTTCAACGATTGGAACAATGAAACGACCAAAACGCCGAACCTATTTCAAAATTGAGATAACTCGCAGTTCAAAGAGGGCGAAATCCATATTTTTTCAACGACCAGATATATGAAATCCAATTTTGTGAATGATTTTTTCATTATTTCATTGTTCCCGATGGCCCGAACGATTCCAGTAATTTTTGGAGTTAGGACCACGAAATATTTGGGTCTGTTGTATGCAACCCTTTAGACGTATACGTATTCCGGATTTGCATACTTTCTTGATTATCTCTTATTCAAAGATTTCTCAGTCCATGTGCTGCCATTTAATCCATCAGAGTAATTTGGGTGCTGCTCTTATATTTTTAGTGAAAATTATCCGAAAAAAAAACTAATTCAGCCGCGTTTTTCATATCAATATCGAGCATATAAATATCCTATGTTAGCCAATAAGTAAGTTATTGGTCTAAGTGCTTCCAATACTTTAGTTCATTATTCTTACGTGATACACGAACCCTAAGTGAGAGAATATTAATACCTTATGTTCTTGAGATACTTTGTCAAAAGCCATATTTTAATTTCCAAAATGAAAGTCCCTGGCGTTATTGTATGAGTTTTGAAACTACATATTCTAATATTCCTACCCATAAAAATGAACTGGTAGGCTACTCGTAAAAATCGTACCATCAAAATTGGTATTCAAAAGTGAAATTTACGATCCGGCTTTACAGTCATCCATGTAGTATAATGATTGAGATTATGGAACATCATGGCCAGTAGTGGTGAGGCCAAAATGACGTCATATTAAATGACAAGGAAGTTAGAAAACTTACACCAAGGCATAATAAAGTAAGTTGTACAGGATAGGGTTCTTTGAAGTTCTATGAAAAAACCGGTGGAAAAAGGAGTTTATAGTTAAGTAGGTAGTAAAAACAGGTGATAAGGTACCATACTACTGTAATAGATAGTAGAATGATGGCATGCATCCCTATGCCATACCTCACATTGTAACACCTCAGCGTACATTGAGAAGTGTTGAATGGCGAATATATCATGTCACTGACTAAAAAACCGATATATGCACGAGGCGAATTTCTGAATGGAGTATATGTATGTTTATTATACCAATGTCTTGATGAAGATTCAAAAACACATCGATACGTGGTAATTACGGATTAACATGATGAAAGTGATCTTTCGGGATGTTCACGGCGTCGATTCATGTTGGAAGACCACAGTTTTGCCGACATTCCAGACGAATTCTTCACGTCAAATTAGATTAACTAATTGCTAAATCAAAAACATGAACTTCAATAACTACAAAACTTAAAATTCTGTCATCAAAAATTGAGTGTAAATTAAATTTACATTTTTCTCTAACAAATGATGAGAGAGGAATAAGAATGACTGGAAAAGTTGATTTAACGGGTTAAAAGTCCATACCATTGATCGCCATATTTGACAGTCAACCTTAAGGGTACTAAACAAAACTCTTTGTATATACCAAAGGAAGTGATTAGTGAAGATTACATTAGAACTTAGCTCTAACAGAATTTTCCAGTGCAAACTTGGCCCAAATAATAAACATCATGTCGATAAGGATAAAATCACCACACAGGGGGATGTTTATAAACAATTGGATAATTAAGAACAGTTGGATAGGTAATTCATTCCATTTTGGTCTACTCCGGAAACACCTGGTTTGGCAAGTTTATTGACTATGCTTACATTTTTTATATATCGTATATTGGAAACTTAAGATCTAATTTTGGCATTTTAAATAGATTTTCGAGTTCCTATAAAATGTTGACCCCTGATTTATGATTCTTTTTGTCTTACTTTATAGATACATATATTTTTTTATAAATAATTTTTTCAATCTGTGAGAATGTTTCTAATATACATTCCTTCAATGTTCTTATATACTACTCATATATATATACTACTCACATATATATACTACTAACATATATACACATATAATAATAAATATGTATATATACACATATCGTTTTATTATAGTTTATTTTCTAATGGTACGTCAAAGGCCCCAATAAAAGAGAAATGCCGTACAAGCGTGGAAAAGAATGGAAAATAGAGGTTTTTAACATTAAATAAAGTGGGGATGCTTTATAAAATGTTTCGTGGTCCACGCTAAATTGCTTGGTTACCTATGCAATAATAAAAAACTAGTAGATACGTATTTCCTAAAAACAAGCCAACCGAAAATGTCACGACACCAGTATTCCTGCGGAAAATCTTTTTCCATAATTGCAATACAAAATTATCACAATCATTACGCTTAATTTAATATTTTTACTTATCTTCCTGATAACCCTGAAATCAAAATAACACAAAGAAAATACACCAAACTGCCCACGTTGAGACATCGAGCTTACATTTTTCCTGTGAACTGGAAGAAACTTTTAGGATTCTCGGATCTTTAATCGGTTGTCTCGGATGCTCTAAGATAGCGTCCACGATAAAATAATTAAACATAAAATTTCACTTCTATACCTCCATGAATTGATATGCCTTCCCTTCCCTGCTTTATGGTTGTCTCCCAGGCAAAAATATGAGCCGCTCGCTTTGCATGATTACTTATAAAAATATCATTATGGAGGGTTGCTCTCGAAGTAACGAACTCGAGGAGGGAGAGTTCATAACCTCTATAGCTTTCCTTTTCGTACTGCCCATCCGTTTAGTACTGATCCTGCAAGCAAAATATTCCTGCAAGAATAAGGGTCCGTCTTAAGTGATTCGGTTTCATTATCTTGATTGTTGTTATTTACCACGGTGTAGTTTCGCAATTTCTTGCGTTAGAGTAGCATAACGCTTTCAATATTCAGTATTACGAGTATTCAATCACGGTTGCCAACAGAGAAGATTAGGAAAGTAAGTAGATGACCCCATCACGTGCTTTTTTCGTTCATGCAAATAAGTCTCGAGGTCAGGACACGGTCATATTCCGTAATCTCAGAGCCCACAAGTGGCCATGCTACGATAATTTTAAGGTTACTTTATACTATAATACAATTTTGACTAACATTATTTTAGCATTTCTCAGTTTGAACCTTGTGGGAGTGACTGATGTCTAAAGAAGTAGCATGTTTATAATGTTAAAAAAATTAACTTTTCCAAAATTATAATAAAAATATATTTAGGGGAATAAATTTTGAAAATTGTGTGCTTATTTTACAATTTTTAAAGTGAAATTTAACCATTTTTTTCCTCTCCAGTTCTCCTTTTTGACAAAATAATGCAGTAAGGAACCTGACAGAGAGAATACCCAGCAGCGGCAGGAAGTGAGAAATTGAAGCAAAAGAAAATTTTGAAGGAATCAGAAGGGAAGGGGTGTGTAGTGAGGGTTGGGCATCCGAATTGAGAAATGAACGACAGAGAAGAAGGTAGAAAAGAATCAATTAGAGAAAAAATGTCGGTTAACGCGATTATCTTCTCCTCCATTTACAGTAAATGGTCCTGGATCTCAATATCTGCGAATTCATCACAAAAACTGACTCCTTGGATATGCATTAGTTAGGAAACACGAACTTTTTAATGAATCTCAATTAAACTGCATTGAATGAGTGCTGACGCTATGTGCAGGAATGAGGAAACATGCACATGAAAGCGAAATGAAATTGAAAGCGCACTCTGGTCAAATGAGGCGAGGTCGATCCATGCCTGCGTCTTCAAATTTACGCATTAGCATTAAGTCAGTGACCACTGTGGCTGTCAAAAGATCCTAAACATTAAATAAAGATAAGAACGAATGGAGATCAACATAAAAGACGGTCTCGCGGGAAAACGTCCTCGTCTGCCAACATGTAAGTCGCGGACTCAATCCCGGTTCAATGGATGTTTCATTCTCCATCTAGGGCAGGGATGATGCATTTGTGTTTCCCTATTGTTACGAAAAAGTTGTCGTACTGAAGACCCATGTCTCTCAGGGTTACTTCCGTCTGGCCATGTTGTGAGGATAAGGGTTTAACCAACGTCGCAGCTAGCGTCTTCAGGTCCGAAGGGAGAGACCTGAAGGCGCTAGCTGCAAGGCGTCGTCAGGGGGAGGGCAGGCGCCGCTCACCGGGCAAACGAATGATGAGAAAATATATAAGAAAAAACAGAAATGGGGAACTGAAAGAAAAAAGTAAGCTTTTAACAATTCTGTTTGTTGTTACATTAAAATATGTAAAGAATTATGGACTACTAAAATATACGATTGTTCGAGTGGCGTCCCAAAAGCAACGGGAAATTTGTAATTTTGCGCGCTATATTAGTTATATTAGAAGGAAAAATAGAGGGGAGGGCCCCTCGAGGAAGGCTGAGGGACAGATATATAGGGCAAATTATTAGAGACGTT
>WURS02025538.1:0-27337 GCA_011762765.2 Rhinocypha anisoptera | reverse complement strand
GTGAGCCGGACGATTTATACGAAAAATACCCTAAATACTCTAGTATAGTTCGACTCCCAGAATCCCTACTTGCAATTCCTGTTTTTTTTCACGAATACCTCGTGTATGACTAGACCCTAGTTTTCTTTCGTAAATATTAAATACTGCAAAGCTACTTCTAACGGATTAATATTAATTATAGCGTGTAGAATTTATCAAAAAGTATACTTTCAAATAAAAATGGCTAATTAATAATTGTATCATGTAAATGTAGTGATATGTCGGCACGTACACGCCCTCCCCGTCCTGTCGTATTTCTTGTCACTTATCCATTATTCAGTGGCAATGACCAGAAGTGGGAGAGAGAGAGAGAGAGAGGGGGGGGCGGGGGTGGTCTGCTGAACGTGCACACGCCGTCAGCAACAATAAGCAGCCAATGGGAGGCGGGGAGTTGGAGTCACAAGGGGATGGGGTTTGCATGACGACAATGGTCAGTGAGGGGGAGACAAGGACTGCGGTCTGAGTTGTCGCGGGTTCGCGTCTAGGGGCCGAACGGCAATAGCTGTTTTGTCGAATAACGAGTTTGCGTTCTGAATTTCCGACCGTTCCCTTATTGCTTCCAGTGTCATCCGAGGAATGACAATGATGAATCCGCGAAGGGGGGATCCATTCCTCCCATCTTAGATTTCCTCATCCCCGCCCTTTCTCTCTCTTGTCTCCCTTGCATAACAGAAATACGAACTGGGGTTAAAATAACTGGAATAAAATAATACTTTTCCATTTAATAATTCCTTTACTGGTACGATCCGGGTTTCGACGCTACACACCATCATCATCAGGTACGACTTCACAAAAGACATAAGAGTGCCAGCTTATATACACGTTCTCGGTGAAGGAGGATGGGGTGGGGTGAGTGTTAGTTATTATTCGATGGTAGGAGGTGGAGGGGTATAAGGAGGGCTAAGGGAAGTTATCTTGACCAAGTTACCACGCCTGAATCCACCAAATTTAGAAATAAGAACTCTTCTCCATCGAAGAGGTGATCCACCACATCATCCAATCGCCGACAATCGTCACCTTGTCGCGGTGTTCTCACCCAAAATGCGTTCATTCCGTCTTGAATTCACCATTTAAATTGTTACAAGTTTTGTGTGGCCTCCAATGAAATGTTCCTAGGGTTACAGATCTAAGAATCTAGCGTAGGCATGGAATACTACGTGCTTTGCCGTCACGGGGTGTAGCATTGGCCGAGTCGGGTCTGGGAAGCTTCGTCCGTGCTGTCCACACACGGGTACTTTTCCATGATTTCGAATGCATATATCCCACCTCAAAAAAAAAACAGTCATCAACCCTAAGGTCAGTTTCAGAGCCGAGAGTGGAGAGATCTCAGATCTCAGTACTACATATGTTCTAAACAGCGTGTGAAAATTCACACATCGGGGTAATATAGTATAAGGTGGAGGCCAGTACCTTTCCCTTTACTTGCCACAGGCGGTTTCCCATGGAAGGTGTGGAGTACCCGGAAAATGGCTCGCGTTGGGGTCAGCTGGAGGTGTTCAGAGACGTCACCGGGAACTGACTCCGGTCCCCCATTCAGTAGCCGAGCGCTTAACTCTTTGGGTTAACTAAACCTCAAAGAGGTTATAGAGAAAACGAAACGAAATTCCTCGAGAATCAATGTGTGAGGTTACGGAGGCGTTAGTGGGGGAGGATTGCAATTTTCGACGGGAGCAAGTTCACCGCCAAATCGCGAGGAGGGAGGGAGGGGGGAGTGTGTGTGCAGAAGGCGAAGTGGCGCACGTTTTGATACGAATTCGGATATTATCGAGAGGATCCAATGTTTCCCCAAGTACAAAGGAACTTTCTCTCCGACCTAACAAAACCTCTCCACGCTTCCTGTCTGCAGTTAAGAGCGAAACGGAGGGGAGAACCCATGAAATCTCTCATCTCTTTCGTTTTCGGGCAATTTCGTAAGGATAATATATTGTTAATATTTCACAAAGGAACTTTCTCCGAATCACACCTCCATCTAGTCTTCCTGAATGGAGAGAGAGAGAGAGAGAGATAGGTAAAAAGACAAAATCCAGTCGATCGAAAGAAACTGATAATCCCTTTCTGTATAGTTATCACGCAGTGCTAGAAACGTAGCTAAAGTATAGCTTGGAGCGGTTAAGTATGGCTCATTGTCTTTGAATTTGAGTGCATATATACATTTTCCACAACCTCACGTGTTATCGTGTTATAACGGTCTTTTCACGAAGACACAAAAAAATCCGTCCATTATGGCCTAATATTTCAAATATTGCTGACACAGATTTTAATAATACCCCATTGTTAGCAGGAGAGAAATTTCACAGAATGGGCAAATGCGCACGAAAGCAATGAAATTTGTTTCGCAGGATGTTACTTGCGCTAAAAACGTGACTAACGGAAATTCATGATCTGAAACTCGGTTCCTAAAGCAGACTTGATTAGATTCCACAAACATTTTTGCCAAATCCCAAACAATACTAAGAGTAGAACTGAGGTCCTAGAGAAAGTTACCACTCATATTACTTATCATTGGCTAATCCTATGCATAAACATAGATTACCTTTATAATTGTCATACGCCAATCGTGATGTCATTTAGGGGAAAACGCTAGATCGAGTGGCCGAAAGAAGCAGTAACTTGCTCACCTGATTACGATATAATGCTTCCTCATGAATTTTCTTTCCTCATAAACGGGGTAATTGAGAATCAACACAATCCCAAAAAAGTATAGTTTTTTTTCCCGGAAGTTGAAGACTTTAGAAAGTATCAAGTATAATAATTAGGTTTCTCTTTCATGTTCAACACTGAAAGTATGAACGTCAGGCTTTTTTGTCATTAATGGTAAACGTCAGCATGCTGCTTATCGTATTCTCTTGGAAAACTAACTGAACTTGCACGGTTCAAGAGAGTGATCGAGCTACTTACACGTTCGGAACGACTATAGTGAAAAATCAGTTCCAGCCGGAGGAGAGAAAAATGCAAATGAAATGCATTAATGTTGGCCCGCAATGATTTTCATAAACAAGGTGAAACTTAAAATTCGTCAAAAGAATAATATTAATCGGTTGATGCAAAATGAATGGTTATTTGATTAAAGTCAAATATTTTAAGTGCATCAATATTTGCGCCTGAAAAAGAAAAGCTTGAATCTTACTTCTATGAAACGGAAACAAATTACCAGATTCGGCTACATAAAACGGTAGAATTCATTGGATTTAAAGAAAAAGGTAAGTAAAGAGACCTTAGTAAAATTTTAAAAGAGACGCCGGCGATTCCTCGTGTGATATACACCGCAGAGAAAACTCCACTATCGCCTAATCGAAAGAAAAAATGCTACAAACATCTGAAATAAACAAAGGGAAACGAAAACTTCAAAACACCCCGAAATGTTCCACGGAATTTTGTTATCAAGGTATGACGCATAGGCGTCATCATCAGTTAAACTAGAAGTAGGTTGATAATTAATTTCTGTGGAATATTACGGAGCGTTTTCAGTTTCCATTTTCCTGTGAACACAAATTTCCACATAGTTCAGCCTAAAACCATCGAGTACATCCGAAATGATTTTTTTAAGCAAAGCTGCTGGTTGTACACGAACTGACAGCAAAGGAAATGTTGATGTATATGGAAATCACTCGACGTAAAAGGCATCAATAAAACCAGGCGATAATACAGAAGCGGTTGGAAATAACAATTACAGGAAACTTGACTCTTTGTAACACTGGAAACTACATCATTCATCAAGTACAGCAAATTGTAAGAAGAAAGAACACCAAAACAAATATGGTGACATAGAGCTAGAGAGGCAAAAAAATCTCCATTTCGTATGGGCAGATGATGGAGAGAATGAGATTTAAGAAGTTCGTAACTTAATTGAGGCCTAATGCCTCAAGAATAAAGATAAAAGTGTGATATTGCATGTCGTTCTGTCGACTAGTTTGTTCCACAGAGCATCTTGAATTAGGAGAGCAGATTGTTCTTCTTAAAAAATAATTATCGTCCAGTTATGAAATTCCATAAATAAAGACTGGCATGACGTAAACGTGTACTCGTTTAAAGTTTATGTGAACAATTATCCTTTGATTAACGATTTAAAAAAAAAGACCTAGCTGCTGAGTTTTAAGTCACGGGCGCGATCCAGCCTCGGAGGCGATCCACGCCGGAGGACGCACGAAGAGAGCAGAAGCGTCAATCAAATATGAATTTTTTAAAGTGCAATATGTGATACTGAATGGCGCAAGGTTTGAAGTACGTGAAACGGCTGAGAATATACGTGTTTCGAAAGAACATGTTTCGCAAGAAGCAATATTGCAAATTAAATGGCTTTGCGGAAGATGGGCTTCAAAAATTGATCACATCAGATGAATAAACCAAGCACATGAAAATTTCCGAACAAAATTTCACAAAGAACAAAAGATCATTTGTGATCCAATTTGCCACTATAGCTGAAACTTGGTTTCACCATCACACACCAGAATCTAAACAGCAGACAGAATTCGTTTATTTCGTGGCCTAAGAAGCAAAAATCGGTTACCTCAACATCGTTGTTTGTGAAGCATAGGTTTCTTAACTATCTTGTAAATGTTCTCCCTAGTATTGGGGAACAGTATCCCAATCACACGTGATATAGCCAAAATAGTCAAATAAATACAAGGTAAAAGACATGATTTTGTTTGATTTTTTTTTCATCGGGAAACTGCGCCTACCCAACGAATCATTTCCGACAATGGGAAAAATGTCTGTGTTGATGGATCGTTGGAACGCCCACAGTAATCCCCAGTTTTGGTGCCCTCTTACCGATGACTTCACGTAAGACTCAAACTCTACCTCGCTTGTCAGCGAATTACTTCGCCATAGGGCGTGATTCCAGCAGCATAGATATAGCTACTTTGGAGATCTTCGGGAGATCACCAGAAGGACGTGTGACGCTATGCTAGCGTTGGAAAAAAGTGTATTGGACTCGAGGGAGATTGTGCCAAAAAATATCTTTGGAATCACAAAATTAGTTCATGATTGTTGCAGCAGTGAAATTTCTAACCGCACTCCTTATGCCTCTCTGATCGTTCGCATGCGTAATACGTGAACGGGCGTGAACGTGGAAATCCTTTATAGTTGTAGAATCAAACCATTTCCAATTTCCACGCACACTTATTTATCGATATGAATGGTGAGATATAAAAGTCTCCCCAAAGTGAAAATTCCAACTTCTTTAAGTTTTCCAATCGTTTCGTATACGATCCAACTTATTTCTCCACAAAGACATGTGTAATAACCGTGCTCTTAACCGTCCAATGAGAGATATATCCCAGACATAGGAGAGAAAATCAGTAGATATTAAATTTGACGATCTCAGGCTTCACTTTGTGGAAGTTAAGAAATCCATGGTTGGAATGAAAGATATTTCGTACTATTACACTGGTATTTATTCAATGGTACGACGCGTATCACCGCATTACGTAATCGTCAGGTATGCCGTAGTGCGGTGAAACGCATCGTAATGACACTGAGTAAAACTGTCTAAAAGTACGAAATATCTTTCAATGCAACCATAAATATTAGATTTTGATTTTTTCCGGCTCTTTTCTAAAATAAAAGACATTAGGTGAGAATAATATAGCGAAATAAATCAGTTTACGAGAGAGGTTTTGTGCCTACTGAATATGACCTTGAGAGAAAAAGATTTAAGAATGAGAATTTGGGTGATTAACAAATAATCCTTTTTTCTACCTCTTTCAAATTTAAATTAGATGTTATCCACCCAGCCTCAGGAAGATAAAATGAGTGCCTATACAAAATAATCACTTTTGGAGAGAAGTCATGTCTAATATGTTACATGAGTGGTTCATAATAGCGAACTCGGAAAGTTTCTAATGCATGTTTATGAGGTTAAAACGAGACATCATAAATAACACAGGATCTTCGAAGTTCATCTCTCGTTCTCAAGGTTCACCAGTTTGGCATTCGGGGGAGAGAGGGATCGTATTAGCGGTCTTCGAAGGTCATCTCGCTTTTCGTGAGGCTTCCTAACATGACCTTCTGCAGATGCGTCAGTATCTGTGATAAATATCTGTAATCATTTGAGTCCATTAGTGCGTAGCCTGAAGACGCACCAATATCATCGCCCTAGTGATCGTATTGATAATGTCGACGGACAGGACTTCATTACTATGGTTTCAAAGCCTGTTAACACAAAGTTCTTATTAGTATCAGCTGTTATCAGAATGAATATTTTGTCATTTTTAAGTATTATAATAAGTAATTATCATATAAATGCTTTAATAGCTTCATGGAACGCAAATGACTTTCAAAGTTCCTTACCGGATATCCCATTTCATCTTTGGAGGAATAATCCTGTCGTTAATCGTGAAAATGCCCAAAGTATATGTATAATTCGACGACTTTTTGATAAAATCGTCTCGATGTACAAAATTAGATATAGTGATTACAGCGAATTTAATAGTTATGTTAGGTGAAAAATGAATACTCTTGCTTGTATATATGATATATGTATTAATATAAACATACATATATATACTCGTATAATCATCCGAAGAAAGGCGATGACTATGTCATTACGACTTTGTCCATGAATGACCATTATTACGAGGTTCGCAATAAAAATAAATTATTAAGACAACATTATCAATAAGATATTCAAGAAGTAGAAAGGATCAGTTAAGATAAGCCTAGTTGGGTAGTTGGGTTATTTAGGTAGTACCGTAGACATGAGCGTCCATAGCAGCAGGGGCATGAGTTACGGAAATATGCTAGTAAAGGAGCCGATGCAAAATAAAGGAATTTATGACAGGTACCATGGAACAAATATTTTACCCCTGTCCTGCATGATCTTAATCAAAGACGCAGAGAAAAGGATAACGAAACCTCAAATGCATGGTTCCGAAAGTTAGTCTTAGAGGAAGGAAGATGATGTTAGATTAGAAACTTTTGAGGTGTGGGTGAGTGGAAGAATGGAGAGAGAGAGAGAGAGAAAGAAAGAGAGAGAGGTAAGACACATGGTAATAGAGGAGAGACGGGCTAGTGAAATCCAAATAGGGCACGAGGGCCTGATAGAAGTTATACTAAATCTCCTAATGCATCAAATATTTCACACTAGGAACATTTGTCGAAAAATCAACGGTGTGATTTCCACTTTAAAGTTTATTATCCATGACATAGTCCATACATCATCATGACATAGTTACTACGCAACAGCATCATGTCCCGTGATGTTAATGTGTAAATGTGTAACATTAGCGAATAATATTTCTTCAAACTTTCCTCATCCTCAGAAGTGGTTGAAGACTTTAACAAAGGGAATAATGTCGGATGAGTTAGACAGTAGTCGGATAAGAATAGGGATTTTATGTTAAACGAGGAAGCGTAGGAAGTACTTTAAGATGACGAGGGATTTATCGCAGGTGGGACACGGTAGTTCCAGCAACCACCAACATTAGAACTAATTCAAAATCGTACAATGCATTTTTCATTGCTTTTATTTTAATGGCGATATGTCACTAACTTAAAATGGCCTGCACACATATATTAATGCGGGATTATTTTCCCGAAACTTGGCTATATAGAATATATAGGTAATATCGATGTTTTCATTCGATGTGCTTGCTCAACAAACATTTTCCGTTCTATCAAACACCTAAGCTTACCAATTTACCCGTTTACCCGGAATTTTATAAAATGGAATATAACTTCAGCTACTAGCCGAAGTGTTGCCTCAAAGGCCGAAGTGTTGCCTCAAAGCCGAAGTGCCGAAGTTAAAATAGCCGAAGTGTTGCCTCAAAGGCATACAGACATAGGGTATCAGGAGTAAGGATAGAGCATCAGGAGGTCATCACCAGTGACAAAAGTTAGAGAAGAAGTTCTTTAAGAGCAGGTGAAAAACCTGCGCACTACATGCAAGGGAAGGAACGAGATAGTACCCATGGACAACAGGGAGGGAAACAAGAAAAGATGTGCAACAAAGCAAAAACTTAGTTACCTCTCTAGAAATCGCTTCAGGGAAAACAAAGTTATGGGAAAGACTTAGAGAAAGGAAGAAAAAAGATAAGATATTTTGAGTTGGATGAAGTAGAAAAACATGTGGGAGAATCGCGTGAATTAGGGAAGAAATGGACGGAACGGAGAGTCGAACCACCGATAGCAGGACTGGTGACCTATAAATTTAAATTAAATATTAATACTCCACGATGTTGATATGGTAGACATTTATGAATGGCAGTTGGAGCTTAATCATGATAAATGCACCGTCGTTCATTTGTCTGAGAGAAAGGAACCATGCTGTGACCACCACCTATGTCAACTCAGTGGCAACGAACTGCAAGCGATCGGTTCGGGAGTAACTATTACTTACACACATGTCACGAAGTCCCCTCCCACAAAAGATTTTCGGGACAGACAAATAAGAAAATTAGGTTTCATCACACGTATTGATGGCAGGAGTGATTTATGGTTTTATATGGAGGGTTTTCTATCAATTTCTCTGGTAAGACCCCATTTGAAATACCCGTGCAGCATATGGGATCCATATGACTCGAGAGGTCCAGCGCAGGAGAGCAGCTCTATTCGCTAGAAATTGCTAGGCGATAGTACTGAGAGCGTTACAGAGATGGTTACGGAATTGAATCGGGAATCTTTACAGAAAGACTTAGAAGAAAAAATCGTTTTAGAAAGACTTAGAAGTCCAACATATAAGTATAGGACGGTCTGATCACATTTATGAAATAAGAGAATAATATACATGCCAAAAGAGAAGATTTAGGGATTCTTTCTTTTGGCGGACTACACATGAAAGCGACCACTCGATGACTGACTAAGCTATTTCAAAAAGTATAGAAGAAGTAACGTTAAAATTTGTTTTCTCGCCCTTTGCCACATGACATCAGGTGGCTTTCCGGTTATATAATTAAATGACATTTTTTATCTCTTCAAACTAGTGGATCCCCATTAATCATTTTTAAATTGAATGAAAAGTGTCGACTGTTTTGAAAAAAAATTGCAATTAAATGTCTCTCATACAGTACCGTCCGACGAGTTTATGCTTGAAAAATTTCCATGTGATTTTGGACCCATGAGATTCCTTATCTCGACCATTTAATCTTTCTTTTGGACTGCTCTTAAACATATGGTGGGAGAATGTGGACGAAAGAATAATTGCTGCATGGATTGCCAGGTTCAGTGCAGCGATTTTCTCTCAAAACAATATCAATGCTTTAGACCGCCGTAGAACCAATCTTAACCTACTATCTACGCGACTCACGGCAAGTATTAAGCACATTTTAAACCCCATTAAGCAAAAACTTTACCTTTGGAATATATCAAGGCGAAATATCGTAGTCAAGTCCATAAAATTACAGCTATTCCCCTCCGTTTCAATTCTTCATCCTGGAAAGCTAAAGATCATTGGAGCGTTAAATTTTTCAATGGCTTTAAACATCCCTACCCCGCAGCAGCTCGGGGTTACCTGGGAGATCTACCACACCCTCGCCAAGGGCTTCGCAAAGGATTAGGCCGCCGCCGTAAATCCCACTTCATTAAATCCTACTACTACTAAATCCCAAATCCCTACATCGTGATTTTAAATGTCACGAGCAATTGACTCGTAGTACAAAATGTAATATTACTAAGTCAAGATGGAGAAGAATTTGGGTTTTATTCATTTGGGGTATCATGACTGCCGTCATCAGATTATTTGTAATCCCTTGGCAAAGTGATCGCAAATTGGGCCAAACGAGACTTTGTTTCATCAATTTCCTCACGGGAAGACACTCCGACATCGGGCTAAAGTGGACTAAATAAAGGGTTCGTTTGCAAAATGCTCTGAGCTAGGTATTCACGACGATGCTCTCCAAATTCGTAACCTTGGTGTGTCCTCGCCGCTCTACTCGAGTAGGGTGCAGGAGAAGAAGGTCACGGGACCACGAATAGAAAAAAGTGGGCTGGAGAACCTGGAAACGTCCGCGAGACTTTTGCGGGGGCAACCCTAGCCCTGTTTACTTTGACCCGCAAAAGGATGAAATGACCTGATTGATGTTGTAAACACAGCTGATTTCTCTTCATCTCTCTCGCTCTCCTGTAACATAAATATTAAGTTTCGAAAGTCTTCCCGACGTCCAATATGAAAACATCTAACGTGTTGAAAAGACGGCGTTTCACCTAAATTTCGTCCTTTCATCTCTTGCTCTGAACAAATATTATCGACGGAAACTACAAACTGCTCACCCATAAAATAAAAATATCTCATTCATTGAAACTAAAACTCTTAGCACACTTTTGAGAGATGACTGAAAGAGAAGTGAAATATCTTAATTTTACGAAAAAAAAAACATTTATAAATAGATTTATACGTATTTTTTTATCTTTAAAATATCATTCCTGAATTTCAATAATTTTCATATATACGAGTATATATATATATATATATATAATATTGATGAAAATAATCATTCTTCTTCAATCATCATCATCAAGAATAAATCAACATTCATCAGTCAGTTCTCCCAGACCGACGAAGGGGCAAGCAAACCTCGAAATATTTCTTAATGTGTCTTTTAAGTGTTTCTAACTGTGTGAATGTCTATAAGTGTGTGCGTGTGTGTATATATATATATATATATATATATATAATATTGATATTTACTAAATATTACGATTCGAGAGCTGCATTGGAACTTTTGTTCTAGAAAGGAGAAATTTTAAACGTGTCAAAATGAGGAAATGGCATGAAAGATCTCCCGGTGAGAGCTCCCGGTGAGCGGTTACAGCACCCTTTACAATAATTACAAACCGAATTACAGCTAAATATTTTTAACAGATATTCCACATAGAAGGTCTTGATCGTAACTTCACTTGACAGTTCTCTCTTCACGAAGAATCATTTTCTCCCAGAAAAATACTCAATGATGTATTTCTTCACTTCTTTCATAGGCCATACATGCTATTTACTGTACTCATCTGAATAAAAAATGAATTGGTTATAAATGCTTTTATCTTTCATAATTATTATCTTACACTAACTTACTTCCTGCTACTTGCTAATCGTCTTGCCGAGCAAAGTTTGTTCAGGACAGCGATTACCCCAAGATGGCTCTCTTATACATCTCTGATTGCTCAAACAATTTTCTCAACAGTCTCCGCTACCGTTCCTACTCGCTAAAGAAAACACTAAACTACCTTTCTTCATCTTCTGTTGGATATTTTTTTCTGCTTTACCCTCCATCGAGATCGTCATAATATTCCGTGACCCTAATACATCGTTAGCAGTCTCCTGGATCCCCTTTCCTTCTCCCTGCTACTGTTGGCTCGGATGTGAAGGCATCTCGTGCGATGGCCACGGAACGGAACCTTCTTCCTCCGCTTTTGGGCATGGCATGACGTTGTAAGTAGCTGCAAGGAAAGCATTTTGCTATAATTTGGGATCATCACGTTTTTGATGAGAAGATAATTGAGACGGTTCACCGCTGCCTTCCTCTGTAGTGCCATTAGCTTGGCACAACAGTTTAAACGACCACCCCAATCGGACGCTGAAACTCCCTCGCGTCCTTCCTTAACTGGAGAACAAACCGCCCCCGAGCCATCTCTCATAAGGCTCCTTTTCTTTGATCTATGAGTGACTTTCCGAAGGGAACTAATCATTACTCACGTCACTACAATTCTAACCATCTTGACAATGCCTAATCCTTTCTACTACACGACATCAAGGTTGTAGTCTTCGGGAAGGAGGGAGAAGGGGGGTAGGGGGGGTTTTACCCGTCACTTTGTACGGTAACCAAGCTTAATGAAATATTTATACGAGCAGTGGGCCTGGAATAATCCACACTTAAAAAAGAGTTATTAATTTCCTTTTTTCACCTCTTTTACAGGCAGCACACAGGGAAAGGAACTGCCCCCCCCTCCCCCTACCTTATTACCCTTATGTGTGAATTTTCACACGTAGTTGGGCTAGGTACTACTAGATGAGGTGTACCCTCACTTAAAAAACGAATCTTAGGGTCGAAGACTGCTTTTTGGTAATTTTCCTAGTTTATGAGCAAATAAATTGTAAACGTGACACAAGATAATCAAAGAACCATAGATCCTTTGAAGTGACAGATGGATAAAATTACTGTCTCCCTAATCCGATGAAATTTTACGAAGAAAAAAAACTTTATCTCCTCTAATTACATGCGTGAAGAAATAAAATTCACTGGAGTCGTTTCTTTTTTACGAAGAGAAGAGTTGAGCTGGGATTTGGAATAGGGTATGACACGGTAGCATCATAATCTGTTCCTCTTTTCAAGACTCTTCTGGGAATTCGACCAATAGCAAGGAGAACTAAGACGGAGTCTGAGCAATACAAAATCTGCCACAAGGGGCATTAAAACCTTTCGGGCATTCCGCACGTTGTCATTTCGTTAACGGTGTGCTGAATTCGGTTCAGGAATCATCTCGGTATTTCGATCTCACGTTATCCGCCCTCCTTCACCCCGGCCCTTGATTGTTCAAGACTCTTAGCGCGCAACGGTATCAGCAAACTGAAGTCAGGGGTGCCGAATAAAGGGCCGATTTTAACGACGGTGGATCAAATCAACCGAAACAGTTTCTTCACGTTTCTAAGCAACAGAAATTAGTATACATTTACGAAATTCTATATCTCACTTTCGGTGGTTAAACACCTACATTCTATGATGATTCTTCCGGTCATAAGGCAGTTATCATTCCAACATTATCTTTTAAAGAGTCTGTAATCACCTACTAATATAAAACGGCTCCTACCCCATCATCACGTGGGTATATATTCAATGCTTTTTCCTGTATACTGTGTACCTGATGATGCCAACTATTTGACGAAACTGGTAGTTTCAATAAAAATTTGTGGATTTAAAAAGTTGTTATATTTCTTCATCATGAAGTTCCATAAAATTGAGCCTGATTCTATTGAATTCATTAAATAAGAAATTTACGTAAGGTTGCTGTGAAGGCATGGTGCCACAAGAAGAAAGAATCTGAGTTACTGAATGGGGAAACCAAATTCAAATTCCAGTGACACCTCTAGACTTATAGCTTAAGCAGAACTGAGTGATTTTATGGATAACAGATCTTCCTTCTAGGGAGAGAATCTGCTTCAACCACAAAGAAGCATGAATGTTACATGCCATAGGGCTTAGTCTTATAGAATGCTAACTTCAGCTACTAGTACATATTGACTTAAAATTTAATATCTATGGTTTTTCAAGTTGATATGTTTTACTATTTTGCTGAATTCTATTTTAACCATTCTCATGCCTCACACAATTTTTAACCATATTCTAGGAAAGCGACGATTTATTGTATATTCACTGTATATTTAAGTTTAGTCATAAAGGGATTTAAATTTTAATGAAGAAAGCCATCTCAGGCATTACTTGATAGGATGCCTCTTGATAGGAATTAATTGATTGAGGATGAAAAATGGAGTATACTTTGTAGATTCCTGATGAAGGTCTTATTTAAAATGGCTTCTTTTTTCAACAAATTATGCCATCTTCAAGCTTCTTCCTGAAGGTGACAATAACTCAAAACTTAAAACATATTAAATAAAATTATTATGAAGACTTTACAAAGTCAAAGTCTTTTCTTACAGATTTGACCTAAGTTCTGTTTTTTATTTCATCTGAACTTGTCAGTTATTTGCCTATTTATTAGCTATTTTAGAGCTCATCAAATTATAATTTATGTAACATTAAATAGGACATGCATCCTTTTTTTGTGAGAAAAAAGCAATTATCTATTTCAATACTCACATCTTTGATATTTTGAACTAATTGAAATATTTCAGGAGGTGCTCCCCTGATGTGAATGTCAAATTTCACTGGCTCCCTCTGAAAAATAAAGCATGGTATGAAAATAAAGGACAACAAGTGAGTTGAAAAAATGACCTAGTTCCTATTCAAGTGATATTATCATTTAAAAGCATCTTATTTATTGAACTCATTACATGACACACTTATCCATACTTACACAAGTATTTTAATTTAAAATACAAGTTGAATTAAGATAACTAATATAAAAAATCAATCTAAATTTATTGAAAGATATACATAAAAATTTTGATGAAAGTTTGACTCCACTACATATATCAAAAGATATATCCCAAAAGTTTGCATCTACAATATTGGTATTTACCTCATAATATATCAAAGTTTATGGAAATTGAATGGACATGTCTAATATCAGGTACTGATTGTAACTAATCTTCTAGATAAATAAATCAATTGCTTCAATTGATATAAGTGGAATGAAGGAATATTCTCATTTAGTGAAGATATTTAGATTTAAAATTATCAATTTTTCCATTGAACTAAAATGATACAAGGCTAATGGGGCCTTTATGTAATATGTATATACCACGTATGGTTCATTAAACACAGGGACAATTTTATTGGCACAATTAGTCTAGTATCACTATGAACATTATTTTTTTTAAGTTTGTATATTTGCTCAAGTTATATGTTGCATCTAAATAGTAAATATGAATAAAAAATAACATTATAAATCGTAGGTAATATTTCCCTTAACTTATTGCTGTAATATGAGTTTTAAATTACGATTTCTGCCTCTGGCTATCGATTAATTAGTTATTGCAAAATTAATGAAAAACCAGCCAAAACGGCCATTATTTAAAAGTAAATTAATTCTCACAAAAGCAATCTTACGCATCTTTTAATCATTCTTTAAAAAAAAAATTTCGATTCCTAATCGATTGAGACTTTTCCAAACTCAATAGGTTAATTTGTTTCTGAGATATGTTTATTTGTTTATCCCAACACGAAAAAGGGAGTACTTTTAAAGCAATAAATAATAAGTTAATATTTTCACTGATTTTATTAACAATTAAAAACACGACTCTTTTAGAAGAGAATCATTTTCAATTTACCAGAAATGTTAATAAACGAAAAAGTTAAGGGTTTCAACATTTATCGTGTTGGGATAAACAAATAAACATATCTCAGAAACAAATTAGCCTATTGAGTTTTGAAGGCTCAATCGATTAGGAATTGAAAAATTTTCTTTTAAAAATGATTAAAACATTCGTAAGATTGCTTTTGTGATACATAATTCACTTTTAAATAATGGCTGTTTTGGCTGTTTTTTTTTAAATTTTGCAATAACTAATTAACCAAATCGAACTTAGCACGGCTCAAATTAAAGGTCTTTTAATTACCTACAAATTATATTCGTCTGTTATTTCTCTAAAAATCATATTTTGGCTTGTAGATTTTAAAAACCTGTTATGGTCAACTTTGGACGCTCGTAGCTCCGAAAAGACGTCGACTCTCGAATTGCAAATATATTGGTGGATCTTCCTTCATCTCCCTCTACAACGTAAAACAGGACCCATTCATTCCTCAAAAGAGTCGAAAATATCGATGTTTTTTCTGTTCCCTGGACTAAGAGGAGTATAGCAACATAGAAGCATCTAATACTTTTGGCCCAGTAGTATGAACCATTATAGGGCGCGTCATTGGCTATGGTCATTTAGCACCTCAGCTACCACAGAAAAAGAAACAACATTCATGCCCCAAGTGGGAATCGAACTCGCAACCTTTGGGAAAGCTGATGAAGAAGCTATGCACCAGCCCAACCTTTCCGGCTGGTTTTTTGGCCTATCACCTACTGAAAAAAATTGTACACTTCTGTCAACGAAAAAAGATAAACAAAAAACAAGATTTACATTAGCTTTGGTGCCATGCTCCACATTAGAATGAGTCAACCTAAAAAGATAGAAAAAGTAGGTGGGAGAAGAGAGAACTTTAGGGATAAAATTATCTACCTAAATGATAATAAAAGGGGCCAGAAGATTAGCAGAAATACAAGGAATTTAAACCTTGCTGGAACTGAAGGTCGTTAATAAAGTTCAAGAATCAGCACGTTAATTCAATAAGAACCAATACAAGAATAGCACATAAAATTCCAAATGCTTATTAAGAAAACATTTTAAAATTTCATAGTTTTATCGTATGTATATGAACGAAATAAAACCCCTGTTGGGATCAAAAGAGAGAACAAAGCATTCACTAACATTTCATGTGCCACTGTAACAAGAAAGCGTATATGGGGAAATAAAAATATTGTAGTAAAACGATAGGCCATGAAGACTCACCACGACCTAGTTCCGACAATTAGTGCTAATGACATTTAACTGCCACCGTTTTTTGGTATGTTAAAGGAAAACAACATAAAAAGAACCCAAAAGTTGATTTGACCAATTTATCCAAAAGGACGAAGCTGTGATGTAGAGAAAAGAAGACGACCTCTGGTTTGGAGTAAGTGTAGATGTCACAGAACTGAAGCAAGCATAAAGAATGCGTAAGAATTATAAGCCAGTTAGCTGTCATTTCTGGTGGGCTGGTGAGGCAATTAAAGCCTTTTGAAGTTTCTGTGAAAAACTCATCCAAGCAAAACATAAGAGAACATTGGAACAAGTGGATAAGTGGACGGGTGATACATAGGATCTCCCACCCTCAGGAAGAACAAGGCCCATGATGGCGCAAGTGAAGAAGTTAGAGGTGAAAGTGAAGTTGAACGATGTATGTGAAGAAATGTAAGAGCTGAAATATTTGTAATGTGATCGCGGGAAGTGTCGCAAAGAACGGAAGGTTGACCTTGACCGGGGCAGAAAAAGACGCTTATTCAAAGATGGTGACATCAGAGACCATACCACCAACGGTTGTGACGAGTTTTTGGACTTTGAAGATGAAGATAAAGACGGCGGTGACGAATATTTCTCTGGTTTAAAGGTGACAAACGATTTTTTTTGTCGCAGAACGATTTTTTTTGTCGCAGATTTTTTTTCCCCATTTTTCCAAGGACTTTCTTATTTAGGATGTATTAGTTTTTTTATGATTTTTTATTGAAATTGCTGGTGCTTTTTGGTGCTAATTTACTTAGGTCCTTCCATACGTATGTAAGTAGTACCACACTATATACACTATTTTCTTGATGACATGTACGTACATTTTACATGCCTCGCGGATAGGTGTAAATGGACGTAACACAAGGCTTGGTATATTGTAAAGGAGGTCAATTCGAAAAATGTATTTGGGTGTCCACGAAAGAGTTTCAACTTACTAATTGGGGAACACTCATTATACGTTTTCAAAATTCAATCTTTCCTTTGCTGACCGTTATTAAGACCTATTGTACACATATATGTAAATATACTATTATCGTTTAGAATGTCATTAAACATTGGAAGGATGAAATATCTCAAGAATAACGAATTTCACATGTACTGGGTACGAGTACGTATTTCAATTTGTCGTTCGTAGTTCCAATTTTTGAAAATTTTGGTTTGCTGCAATTCTTCCAATGTAAAATAGAAGTGGTGTGCCACGAGATTTTAAGCTTCTCCTGTACTTTCTTTAGGGCAAATAAAAACTGTGGAACCAGGATAGTTTTCGTGATATTTTGAAAATACTGACTGTCTTGTGTATCAAAGGAAAAATACGTAATATTTCAGTCTTTTACTACTTCTGGAAGTGGTTTAGAAATTCTTTAAGAAATTTTATATAGATTTTGTTGTGAAATTTGATACGTATCTGAAAAGAGTAGGATGGAAGACTGCAGTCAACCTATCTTTGGATTGTAATGCCATTGATGAGAATGAAAAACATCAAATATCACCAACCAAACCAAATAACTAAAAATTACATTTAGAAAAGTTGAAAAGAAAGTAGTAGGTAAAGGAAAGCACAGGACATTTACAAAACTTTTCAAGGCCTAACCCATTCTCCTCTCCAGTCGATAAATCGTGGATCCTTCATTTGGGAGTGGGCATGTTTGTTGAGCGGAGAAGCATTCCTTTTGCCATAAAACACCTGAAATAAATGGCGGGTTTAATGATCAAGCCATTTTGCATTCACTTCCCATTTTTTGTTAAACTTAATGGTGATTTAAATATACATCGCGAGTCCTCTCATAAAACAACATTCTAAAGATGCCTTTATGCTGATCACGAAGTCAAGAAATATTTAGGGGCGGGGATAACGTTAAACGACGTTAGGAAGGCCATTAAACATCGAATCATTACAACGTAGGGAAATGCTCAAGAAGATTTGAAATCATAGTTGGATGGTTTTATAAAATCCAACAAAGCACTTCGAAAGCTTTAATTTCTTTACTAGGATCCTATTAACTATTTCCGATTAAAGCATAAGTTTTTTCGACATCCGATCATGATATGTATTAATCTTCATGTTATGTATCTACTTATTATGCAGTAACTTCAAAGCTCCTTGGAAGACAAGCCGGCCGCGATGCGGATGAATTAGACCTTGAGAGTGGCAGTGTGAGAGAAACGCAGTATGGGAAGCCGAAAGCCGAGTAATGGAGAGAAAGGGAATATAGTAGTAGAAGCACGCAATGTGAAGGGAGGCGAGCTTAAGCAGATCCCAAGCGATCTAAACGCTAATTTGTTCTTCGTTCTCAGGCTTATCAAAATGACGACAAAGAATTATAAATAAAATGACGGGAAATAAAAGATGATTGGCTGGATGGAGGACTTGCGTGTTTTAAGGGGCCAGAGTGATGATATTATTGAACAAGACAAGAGCAAGTGATTTGACATAATACACCGCAGTGAAGAATTTGGAAGGGGAGATGCATTGTTCTTGTAAATCGAAGAGGTGTATTCATAGCAAAGATTCAGCATTCAGAGCAAAATATGACAAGATTTTTTAATTTTTAGCTTCCAATGCTAGAGTTTAAACTCTGGCATCGGAAACTGAAAATAGAAATATGCTGAAAATAATATAAGAAAGGAAATATCGATCGAGATGAGAGCATAGAGGCCACGACTAGAGGGGGAGCGGGGAAATCTTTCGCCGTAAATTACATGCAAATGGCTCATATCCACTCATTCAATCAGCTTGGATTTTTTATCAGGCAATTATTCCCGTCATAAAATGAAACTTTCAGGAGGAGAATAAAGTTAGCGAAACTTCTGAAAACGGACTATGATAGCTGGCGAAAAATAATCACAGGAGAAAGTTACTTCACCAAATTAACGTTTATCAAGAAAAAACTTCATATATAATAGTATTTAAGACACCTAGGAGAGAAATGAGTAGGGATGATGGATACATTCCATTCCGAGTAGCATTGAATAAAGAAAAAAGATCAAGACTTTAGTACAATGGTGGCGATTGGGGGGGGGCAGCTTTCTTATAAATTACAAAATGTTTTAACCAGCAATGCACTCCACTATAATGAAGTGACGAATATGTGGAGTGTATTTTTATGGGAGTAAGAAAAACCTTTTTATGTAATTCTCAGTCGGAAATGTGTTTCCGACTTAGGAAGGCAATTTCCCGATGCTTCGTACGTTTCTTCTCAGACAAGTGACTTATCGCAGATTAGAACGAAAACCTACATTTCCGGCATTTAGCAACAATTTATAAAATGAGTCACTGATCGCAGTAATCTGTATTTAGATAAAGTAACTCTATTTTTAAACGACGCAATAAAAATAGCAAGTGAAAGATTTATTTATTCAGCAATTGACCACTGCTGTACAATACCATTACTTAAGTATCTTAATGAAGAATCTCCAATACTACTTGCTTACTAGTCACATCCTTAAGTTCTGTATCACAAAAGAAGCGAATTTCCCTTCTCAGTTGGGGAATTACGTAGTATCGATCTGATTCTCAGATAAGCCTGATATATAACTATTGCTAGACCACGAGATTTATTGCCACATTCAATTGATACCTTATTTGGCCATTATTGAAGCTGATGATATCCATAAACGCTAATTACATTTAAGATATAATGAACGGTATATGCCTTATAGACAGGAGCAATAGTACGAGAGCTGCTGAAGGAGTCGTTCATAAATTTTATATTCGCAATATTTATTGTGCAAAAATTTAATTTTACATTATGATAATGTATTCCCTATTGTTGGCTTAATTAGTAATGCATGTGAGTTAAAAAATTCATTGATATCAATCCATCATTTCACCACGTAAACCCATGCGACATTTTTCCGTTCCCCAATGTGAAGAACGTGAACACCCTGGTGGAAAGAATTGTTCATCGTCAAAAGTGACACCCGAACTAACATGTTTTTACTTGCAAAGCCCAACCGATATCAAAGCGGAGCTAGATTCTACTTTGGGGGAGTCTACTTCTTCGTTTACTACAGTAAAATATTGGGTGGCAGAGTTCAAACGAGGCCGTACGAGCTGCCAAGACAAACATCGAAGTGGTCGACCAAATGAAGTGACTACGCCAGAAATGATTTTTAAAAATCCACAAAATGGTATTGGATGATCGTCGACTGAAAGTGCACGAGCTAGCATGGTAAGCATGTCAAAAAAGTGCTGCACATCGCATATTGACTGAAAATTTGGATATGAGAAAGCTGTGCGCAAGATGGGTGCCGCGATTACTCACAATGGAACAAAAACAGCGTCGTGATGAGGTTTCAGTCGAGTGTTTGGCGAAGTTTCACAGCGATAAAACCGAGTTTTTCGTCGCTTCATAACCATGGATGAAACATGGATCCATCACTTCACTCCTGAGACGAAGAAGCAGTCAAAACAATGGATCGAAGGGGGAAATTCGCTCCAAAGATGGCAAAGACAGTTCCATCTGCAGGCAAGGTCACGGCGTAGGTTTTTTAGGATACATTTGGGATAATTTTCAATGATTATCTTCAGAAAGGAAAAATGATCAACGGTGTGTAATGTGCGAACTTGTTTCAGGTGACGCAATCTAGAAAAAACGGCCGCATTTAGCGAAAATGAAAGTTTTGTTCCATCAAGACAATGCACCAGTTCACACATCCGTTATCGCGATGGCCAAAATCAATGAGTTAAAGTTTGAATTGCTTCCTCACGCACTCTACTCGCCAGATTTAGCTCCCTCGGACTATTTTCTGTTGCCTGACTTAAAAAAATGGCTTGGTGGTAAAATATTTGCCAACAATGAAGAGGTGGAGTCTGCGGTTAATGGCTGTTTTAAGGAGGTCGACGATTCTCACTATGAATATGGTATTGGAGCGCTTGAACATCGCTGGAAAAATTGTATCGATCTAAAAGGAGACTATGTTGAGAAATAAAGTCATTTTTTCGCGAATTTTTTATGACTTCTTTGTTAGGTCAGGTACTTCTGGAACTACCCTCGTATACATTACAAAATAGGCTAACAATGTACAGTAAAATTGAATTTTTGCATAGTAAATTATGCGAATAAAAAAATTACGATCACTCTTTACCGGACAGCCCTAATAATTATCCGGTAGTTCTGCCACTTCCAGGATAAAATCTTGGCGTAAAAAGTGTAGTTGAATTAGAATCAAAGGAAGATGGACAGTCAACATGGACAAGGCGAAAGCCGGATACTCTAAACTAAATGAAGTTTTTTTAAAACCCTACAGGAATCGCAAACCATGACGACAGCGGATAATATGTCACCAGTTTTACAAGGTCACGTCACTCAACTTCATTCTTTTTCCAATACATGAGATCTTGTTTTTTATTTTGTGAACGTATCAATAATTAATCATAGAAATTTCCGCGGAAAATACAATCCCTGGCGAGGTCTTTGGAAAAGAAGAATAATAGATGGTGTTTTTAAGACCCGGTCATGGGAAATCCCAAAATCAGTCTCCACTGTATATTATAGGTCATGAAGTCCATAATGAATACGATAATAGAATTGGGAATGACGTGACCGCTCAACTGCATTGTAATCCATTATCGTTTGACCTGGTTCTCACTCTAGTAAGTACGTGAATGTACAGTGCACCAGACACTCGCTAAGAGCGCAAGTAGTTCCTGCGGAAGGTAAGTGCCTATTTAAATCTTGCGCGTCATTTCATTTGGGCGTTTTTTAAAGTACAGTACGGTCTTAGCTAAATGGCTTTCAAAATCCTCAGGTTCTATTAAGAACTCTTGAGGATTTTTTGCTAACTAAGAAGATAACCTAATTATTAAAAAAATAATTTGAAAGTGGTAAGTTTTTATCACTAATTAGAGGAAAACCCAACATTCTCAACTCTGACAAAATTCTAGAAATATAATTTTAATTAAATACCTTCTACTTAAGTAATCTTAAATAAAGAAATTTTTTCTATCAGAACTATATGCTCAACCATGAGGTCACCCTAGCTCCGATATTGTTAACACCCTAAAAGTTTTCCTTGACATCAAACTAAGGAAATTAAAATCATGAAAGAAACGAAACGAACTTTCATTTACTAGGAGAGTAAATACCCAACCTACACAATTTCATCGGTGTAAAATTTAGAATCTCTTATTACGAGTTATTTTTACTTACTTTTTCATTTCTGCTCCTGAATCCTTTCGAATTCCTCTGTAAATACTATTCGTTTTTGCTCAGGATATATCCGTTAGTTATGCGAATTATACCGCAGAGTTGTTGAAATAGATTTTAAATATAATTTATTAATATTAAACGTAATCAAATTCTTACTAGTAATAATAATACATTTAATAAAATATTAATTCTTGCATTCAACTTGATTAAAATAATGTTTTGAAACGATTGAATAATAAAAGTTACAAATATATTTCCAGTTTAAACCACTAATAAAGGTGAGTAATATTATGGTTTGGAGTTCTTCACAAGCCAAAATCTATTTATCAATCAACTTCATCTATCATCTAGGATTTTTTAAATCATTCGAAGGTAGGTACTGTCTGGGTGATGATGAGGCAAATGAGGTCGTCACTAAATGATGAAGAACTTGGCGGCAGGTATATACGAGGAAGGGGTGGAAGCAAATGGTATTTTGCAATGGCAACAGATGGAATTTCTACGGAGACCATTTAATCACGTAGTCTAATACGTTGAAAAATATCCTCAGGCCTCCTATTTGTATCAAATATGACTGATCAATTGACTATTTACTTCATTTGTATAACAAAAAGTTCTTTACCAACTGGATTTTTACCAGAAGTTTTATCTGTATCATAATGTGCCATTTAATTCAGTATTTCAAAATGCTAGGAACATACTCCAAATACTGAGGCTTGATCTAAAAGATTCGATCGACTTAAATTCCGTCAATAAATACAAACATATCTCGTCAATTGGCGAAAAATATCAGATTAACATGGGTTTAAATAAAGTACATCGATTTTGCTATAAAATATATTAAAAGTGAAATACCAAATAATAACTTTTATACAATTTTACGGGTAATGATACTTGGAAGTATGTGACTGATTTAAAAATATATCTTTTACGTAATAGTACGAGAAAGTCCGAAATTAAGCACGGCCGTGGTGAGGCGAAGAGCAAATTTTCAAATGAATAAGAAATTATTTGAAAAAAAAACAAATGATTTTTAAAAATTGCACCAACGGTATAAGCTCCAGGTTATATAAAAAAAAATCCACAGAGCGAGACCGTGAAAAACACGAACGGATTAGCATAATGGGTTAGAATACATTTTCATTCTAAAGTTAAAGATAAGCCGTTCGATCAAAAAAAATTGAAGTGCAGTAGTTTATGTGAAATTCTTTTCATGCTACGATTCCTTCGGATGGAGATACAATCGTGACCGTAGTACGACACTTGTGAATGCATAGAATTTCGCGCCTAAGTCCACGTTACCTTTATTATTTAAGACTTCTTTCCCATAACCTTCTAATAGCGCCATCGTTTAAAGTCATTTAAGTTTTAATCTAGGCTTACGCTTAAATTAATTAAGCCTAAGACCAGATTCCTGAAAATAAAATTCATGATGTACGTCGAGTGAGGTCAATCATAAGGAAGCTTGCTTTTAAGACCGCGTAATATTTATTCTTTGCTCGCGAAAAAAATATTTTGTGAACCACTAATTATTCCTATGATAAGTTTGAAATTAGCAAGGACGCAAATCAGAAATAGTTAATAGGATCAAATGGCACCCTAGGATGAGGATTTTTCATTGTGCCAATAAGACGTTTTGCGTTGTTTCGAACATAATAGTTAACGTAAACTGGTGGTAGGCCCAATCTATAGCAGTAACCGAATATGGGTTTCAAAACAGAAAACACAACTCCAAGAACAAATAGTTTAAAATATATTATTAACAACATTTATGATTTTAACATTATTGCACGAGACAAATAGGTGAATACGCATGCATCCAGCCTCCATCGAATTTCAGCGTTATTTAGCAAGGGGATATTATTATGCGAGATGTAATTAAAACCTAATAATTCAGGGCCAGAGCGGAGAAACCACTATAAAAGACCCTAAAAATGAAGAAAATATTACAATAGAAACTTTGCGCTAACGTGAAAAAGCCTGGCTAATAAAATTTGTATTTCCAGCTGCTAATGTGTCATCAGATTAATAATTATGGCATATTCTACTATGAAATTTGCTAGTCACAAAAAATATGGGAATTACCAACCCCTTAGACCACGTCTTGACAATGGCTTTCAATCATCCGCAATGGACGACTTCCTCCCTTCCGGCTAAGCTACTCACCTCGGGCTCGGGGGCGTCTTGCAAGAGCAGACGCCCTCCCACTCCACTCCCTCCACCCCCACTCATGGTCAGCTGCTCGCCAACACTCGGGTCGAGGCGGTCTGCATTCCGTTAGTAATCCTGTCAAGGATCGGGACAAAAGGAAGCGCTAATTAATGAAAATGCCTTGAAATCTGAATAGCGCAGGCAATAATAATAGTAAATGACATGCTTCAACCCCATTTCATAGCCACACTTTTGATCGAATTCGATAAGCTAACGCTTTAAGGGCCGGTATTATGACTCATTGTTAAAAGTCTCAGTTTGCCAACTATCAGTTAAGCTAACTGTTAGATAAAGTTACGAGAGCATATTATGACTAAAAATTAACTATTGGTTATGTACCTATGAGTTTTCAAAATTTTAAAAGTAGGTTGCTAGCAATAGACAAATCGATTGTCATTTGTTCACAATTTCTGCCGCCAACATTCGGTTGTTTATTTTCCGCATTCTTGGTGATATTGCACAATGAAAAGAGTTGTGACAATGGCGAAAATAGCAAGAAACTATAACTTTACTGCAGAAAATGCGTAGAAATAATTTCGAAGCATAAAAACGTCATAGAAAACGAAGTAGGGTAAGTAACGAACTCATAGAAAACAAAAAAACTGATGCGATAATTTCGAAAGACAAAGTAAGTACCTTTATAAACTTGTGGTATTCGCCCATTGATAAGTACGTACCATTAATGTATATTTCCTGAAGAAACGGGCATGGAATAATGTAGCGAAAGGCTAACGGGAGAGATTAGATCTGCCGATCAACTAAAAATGAAGTATGACTGCAAAAAAAAAGAAACGAGGAAAGAGTCGACATCACGACGACAGGAGATTTTAAAGACAGCGGGAGGGCCTTTGACAACCAAGAAATTGAATGAAGATGAAAACACTTGGTTTTCCACATGAAAATATTTTATTAATAATTACGACCTAGGTTTCGACTTGTACAGTCATCTTCAGGTGAATTACAGGTTTCACGACCTAGGTTTGACCTTGCAAGTCGAAACCCAGATCGAAATTATTAATAAAATATTTTCATGTGGAAAAACCAAATTTTTTCATCTTCATTATGAATCGCTTCCACAAAGTAACGCCTGAAAATACCCAATTTATCAAGAAATTTAATCCTCTCCATGAGTGAGTTTTGGAACCGATTGAGTTATCGGTTAAAGGACCACCAAGCCAATTTGATTCGCCATGAGTAAGTAATTCCAATTTTTACCTTATCAGTGGTGTAGTTTATCAAAAAGTAAACAACTGAGGCCATTTTTTTTTATTTCAGCTGATAATACTCAAGAAAGTATACAGGTTCGTTTTCCTGTAATTTGATTATTTTGATTGTATAAATTTAAAGTCTGTCTATGAAATAAATGCAATGCCAAAAGTAGGTACCTATCTAGCCTAGTTCTAGACAGTTTATCGCAGATGATAACATATCCGAATTTATTATTCATATCATATGCCTACATTGCAGTCTAGTAACGGTACTCTACTTTTGGATTATTGATGTTAATAATGATTAGTAGGGCTACTTAAGAGCTAAACTTGCTTTATTAACAAATTATGTCCTAAGAAAAAATATTCCTCGCCTTCACAGGTGACTGAGAATGAGCCATCGCCTATAAATCCAGTTAATGAGAGACCAACATGTATTAAAAGTTGACAATAAAATGGGTACTAAATTAAATATGAAATTAATGGTTTAAAAAAAGAATAGCATTGAATTCCTATTTGACCTGTCACTACTTTTCTTAAATGAAAATATTTACCAATTTTGTTGTTGTACTTATGTCGCTGTAATTTTTTTGTACTGATAATAATGTTATAAATCCCTTTTTTAAATACAACTATTTCTAAAGAAAGCATTCAGGAATTTGAAATTCAATTGGACACTGGTAATATGGCATTAACTAGTCATGAACCCCAAGAAGGTAGGTTTTCATTTTATTAACATTTGTATTTAATGATAACTATATTTTTTGCAGTTAAAACGTTATTTATATATTCAAAAAGATATAGATAACTGGTCTACATACTTTCCAGCAATGCTAAAGGGAGAAATGAATCCTTTGTTAAGGCAGGCAGTTGCGAAAGGACCACTCGATAATTGTCTATTGACATTTATTGTCAATAATTAAATAATTTACTTTAAATGTTAATGAAATAATTTTCTTTAATTATAAGAAAACAAATCCAGGAGCACAATAAAGAAAATGGCAGAGCTTCAATGAATGGTCAATCTTTACAGTCATGGGCAAACGAAGGAAAGAAATTGACTCAACTCCAGCAAGATATTTTTCTGGAGTATTATGAAAGGTTGGCTTTCCCATGAAGAGGTTGGCGTAGTAGGGGGCCATTCTGGTTCCCATTGCAGTTCCTTTGGTTCGTAGGAAGTAGTTAATGTTGTAGCTGAAGGCGTTTCGCTGGAGGACAAAATTTGCAAGTTTAAGAAGGAATAATTTTCAACGAATCAGGCGTGATGTGGTGGAAGAAGGAAGTAAGTCCGTTGATGGGTTTTGTGGGTGGCTACGGGTCGATAGGGATTGAGATAGGGCGTCCATACCTTTTTCATGTGGGATTGAGGTGTATAGTGATTGACCGACTACTTAGAAAAATTACACTATTCCCTCATCAAGAGGTCATACCCTCAAACACTTTTAGAAAAACGCATACTCCTTCCACCCACTTCACCCCAAAAAACAGACGACAACCTTAATTTACACACCGCATTCTTTCCCGGAATACAAAAAATAAAAACCATCATCAAAGAACTGTTCCCCATCCTCCAATCTAACCAATCCACT